>RCUC01164777.1:0-59897 GCA_003697995.1 Taxidea taxus jeffersonii
TGGCCTTCCTGGGGTGTATACTATGGATGAGCATAAATAAGAACTAGAACAGTTTCCAGAAAAGCGTGCGGGGGCAAGAGTAAGGTCGTGAGATGCCTCCAGACTAGAAAAGCCCATGGGGAAAGTGGTGTCCACACCTCTGCTTGGATAGTTTGCCTACTTGTGTCAGTCTCTTTTCTAGAAAAGGGGATTGTGGAGTCAGGAAGAGAGGGGCTTCCTTTCCCAGGAGGAAGGCCAGGCCACTGACCCAGCCCTAGGGGAGGGCAAGCCGTGGCAAGAGGGTAATTGAGGGCACAGAGATTTGGGTCCAGCTCAACTTGAGAGCAGAGAGAAATGCAAGACACCGTGGAAATCCTGTGGTTCCCTCGAGAACAGCCTACACCCCCAGGCTTAACCAGGTGATCTGGAAAGGACCTAAGTTCTGGCAAAGGGACCTTCATACAAAGACTAAAAGCCATGGGAGCCACCACTGTCAACTCAAGATAGCAGCAGGATATGGTGAAAGCTCTCAGATGGAGGAGTGAAGGCAGAGCTGGTTAAGAAGTTAAACTGATGCTTCTTTCCATTTTGTTTCTAAGTTCAGCAATTTAGTGTCTCTTTATCCTCTCAGCCCAGATAGATACCCTGTTTTGACTTTCTTGTGTTTCCTTGTGTGAAAAAATTTGAACCATGATGGGTATAGATGCTCTCCTCTTGGCTCCCCCCAGCCTGCACCAAGCAAATGCGGGGAGGAGCCAAGAATGCTTCTCTTGGCTGTTCCAGCTCTGCTTCTCCTCTTGCAAGAATGGGGAGAGGGGACCCATGCCCCCAGGCTGAGGTCTGTGTGAGGAGCTCTGCTACTGTGGCTCACCTACTAACCAAAAGGTGTGTGATGGGGCTCCCCACTGGGGTCAGAGGGATAATCTGAGCCACTCCAAAGGAGTGGATACACAGGGAGCACCCAGGAAAAGCCCTGAGGCATCCTCATTGGAAGGCCTTCCTGGGAACACACGCTTCCAGCCACAAGAAAAAGCGCAACCAGACCCTGAGGAATAGCCCAGAGAGATCCAAAGGGTCAGAGTAGCAAAGTTGTAGGGGAAACCTGGTGAGTGGGAAAGAACTCTGGGAATGTGGGTCTCCAGGGACTGTTGGACCTACAGAACCCCACCCACACACACTATCCATTCGAGCTGGTCTTTTAGCTGCTTCAGGTCCCCCCTCCAACACTTGGCTCATGGCCGATGGTTGGCCATGTTTGCTCCACTCAGGCTCTGTAGGCAGGTATCTGCAGCTTCTATATAATTCTTCCTCTTCCTCCCCACATCTGGACTCTGACTGGAAATCGATTATAAGGCTTTTATCCCAGACACCTGCCCATGGCATGTTCCTTATACTCTTTTACCTTATATCTGTGGGCCAGAATATGATGGGGGGACTCCCCCTTTCTTAAAGACCCTGAAGGAAAGTGAAGTCTCCATCTTTCCTGCTTCTCCCATTGAAATGGAGCCAGGATAATGAAGACCGACATGGGTGAGGTAATTTCCATCTGTTGCCTCACAACAACTTTGAGAAGCAGATATTATTATCATTCCCATTTTACAGATGAGAACACTAAGATTCAGAAGGGATTAAGTAACTTGCCCCAAGTCATCTGACTACTAAGCAGGGGGCTAGCCTTGAATCCAAGCCTTTGTGGAATTAGAGCTGACTGCTTTCTCCTATCCCACTGCACTTCCTCACTGCCTGGCAGGCCTGGTTAAAGAATTCAACAAGGTGATGTTTGAGGACTGTTGTTGAACTTGGTACCTGATCCCTGGCAAGTGACCCTCTAAGAGCAAAATCAACACGCAATGGACCAGAACAGAAATATGCACAGTCGCCTTAAAGCAAAGGCTCTCGACCTTGACTGTGTATTAAATCATTGGTGGAACTTGTAAGACTCCGCATACCAGGCTGTACCTCAGACCAATCACATCAGAGTCCCTGGGGGTGAGTCTCAGATATTAGCAGCTCTTAAGTTTCCCCATGGTGATTCTAACATGTACCCAAAGTTGAGAAAACTCTGGGACAGCAGTTCAGTTCTAAGCTTGCCGGAGGAGGATTGATATATAAAGATCTACAAAGAATGTGTCTAAGATATATAAATAATATGTTCATCAGAAGGTGCAGGAAAGGGGCATTAGTGAACCCATCTCAGTGGGACAATCTGACCACATCTAGAGCAAAGGACCCAGCCCAAGCCTGGGCATGTCCAGCCCTGGAGGCACATTAGCCACTTGGTTGGAGGCATGAGACACTGTCAAATATAGCCCATGATCAACTTCTGATTCTGATTCCCAGCTCCTTGAGCCAGTTTCCCACCACACCTTGGTCATGGAAGGAAAATGGGCAAGTCAATTATATCTCTTGTATACATGAACTAATTAATATTCTGTTAAAAATTGCTTTTGCTTTGATAGTTATCATAAATGAAGATTCGCCTGCAGGTGTTCTTTTGATAAATTTAGATCTTCCTGAAAGATGATCCCCCTGGGTGATCTAATGAATCCGGTTTCTGATTTAGGTCTCTCCCTTGGACTGTGGTGAATTCACCAAGAAACCATCATGGGGTGTCCTGGAGACATCAGCCAGACTCTCCTGCTACAACCCACCCAGCCTTGCCTAGACTTCACATCTAACTTCCAGAGCAGAAACTCAGTGTGAACAAATCTTCACCTTCCTTCTCTTCTCCTCCTACAGTTTCTCTTTGGCCAGTTGAACCTCAGAGCTCCTTGGGGGCGCCTGGGTGGCTCAGTCGGTTAATGATCCGACTCTTGATTTTGGCTCAGGTCGTGATCTCAGCATTGTGAGATTGAGCCCCACATCAGGCTCCGCACTGGATGGAATCTTAAGCTTGCTTAAGATTCTCCCTTTCTGGGGCGCCTGGGTGGCTCAGTGGGTTAAAGCCTCTGCCTTCGGCTCAGGTCGGGATCCTGGGATCCTGGGATGGAGCCCCATATCGAGCTCTCTGCTCAGCAGGGAGCCTGCTTCCCTCTCTCTCTCTCTGCCTGCCTCTCTGCCTACTTGTGATCTCTGTCTGTCAAATAAATAAATAAAATCTTTAAAAAAAAAATAGATTCTCCCTTTCCGTCTGCCTCTCCAGCCCAGCTTGCGTGCACCTGCTCTTTCTCTCTCTCTCTCCCCCTCTAAAAGAATAAAAGCGAAAATAAATCTTTAGAGCTCCCTACTCTCTGCCAGACATATGAGTTCATTCACAAACCAGTTTCAACACCCCCTGCCATCCTGATGTCCCACACTGCAGTGGCTCCAACCATGTGGCCTTCCCCAGTCCATTCCCATCCACTTGCACCTCTGTATCCCCTCCTTCCTTCCTCGGGTTCCTCCCTCTTCCCCTTCATTTACTCCTTCCTGCATTTATTCATCCTCAAATAGCACTTCCTGAGCAAACCTAGTTGCTTTGTTCTCCCTGCTCCCTTGGTACTTTGGACAGAACCCTACAAAGAGGTTCTGAATTCTAGTTCACTGTCTCCGTGTACCCTCCCCTCGCTCCCCATCTGAGAGACTAAGCTCACTGGGGCAAGACCCATGTCCTGTTGGCCTCACTGACCTGATGCCTAGCATTATGGGTGCTCCGTAATGGCCATTATAGGTGCTTAAATACATCTTTGTTGAAATCTGAACAAACAATAACTATTGCTATTGTCAAGTAATTCTCTGTTGTTGTTGTTGTTTTTTAAATATTTATTTATTTATTTAACAGATAGAAATCACAAGTAGGCAGAGAGGCAGGCAGAGAGAGAGAGTGCAGAGGAAGCACGCTCCCTGGCTGAGCAGAGAGGCCGATGTGGGGCTCGATCCCAGGACCCTGAGATCATGACCTGAGCCGAAGGCAGAGGCTTTAACCCACTGAGCCACCCAGGCGCCCCCGTAATTCTCTGTTTTATAAGAAGCCATTTCATATCCAGTTTTTCCTTTTTAACTACCTCAAAAAGGAAGATCTAAGAAAGCCCCAGGATTTCAAGTGAAAAGTCACCCAGGCCGTACAGGTTAGGCCAGGACATGGGGCCAAAGGGTGACACTGACACGCTGAGCCTGAGCATTCCCTCTCCAGATGAGACCAGCACCGCTGGAACCATTACCCAACAAAGGTCACAGGAAGTGGGGGAGATGGCACAGAAGGTTTCTGAGTAGGTGGACATTGGCAGATCTGAAATCAGTTCCCCACACTGGGCTTTTCCTGAAACAGACAGGAGAGGTCCTGAGCCTGGGATGGACCCCAAGAAGCATGGGGCGGGAGAATTAGAGGCAGAGGCTGAGCATTGGTCCCCAAATGCTATAGAATGGGGCATGCACATGGGAAAGGTGTTTGTGAGGCAACATCCCCTTGTTTTCCTCATTCCACAACATGGCATAGTGTTCGTGGTGGGGTTTCTAGAGCCAGATTGCTGGCGTTTGGATCTGGCAAATGTCACCCTTGGGGAACTTATTTAACTTCTCTGTAGCTCACTTTCCACACTTGTAAGATGGGGACAGTAATAAGATCTACCTTGGAATTTTCATGAGGATTCAATGAGTTAATCCACGTAATTTTCCAAAACCAGTTCTTGACGTATAGTAAGTGCTTAATGAATACTAGCCAGTATTTCATAGTTCATGAACCAGCAACTACTGGGCACTTGCTACTGCAAAAAAAAACCACCCTGAAAACAAACAAACAAACAAACAACAACAACAACAACAAACGCCCTGAAACTTAATGACTTAAAACAGCAAACCAAACCATTTTATTTGTTATTTGTTCCATAGGTCAGCTATCGGGGCTGGGCGCAGATGGGAAGTTCTTCTGCTGGAATCACCCGGGATCACTCACACAGCCACAGATCTCTGGCAGTAGGACTAGAGCTGGATGTGTAATTTGGTGTCACTCACATGTCTGGTGGCTGGGCCACATGTTACAGCAGTTGAGTCTCAGCAGACCAGCTTTGACTTTTCCCCTTTGTGGCCCAGCCCCAAAAGGATAGCCCTAGTGAACGGAGGCTTTCCAAGCCAGGGCTTGGGATCAAGCCCAGAGTTAAAGGATGGAGATGTAAATTTCACAAGTTGATAGGAAGACAGGCAAAGTCACAATGCAAAAGGACAGGGACTGTGTTGAGAAGAACTGTCACAGCCATCTACATAGGCAACCATGATACACACTCAGAGTTCAGTTCTGAAGGCTGGAAGGGATGTTTTCATGGCCCTCAGAGTTCAGGACAGCAGGGGAAATGTTGAGACAGGAAAAACAACGGTAATGCAAGGTTTGAACATGAGGAGTGCCCCAAGATCAGAACAGTGAAGTGCTAGGTGAATTCAGGTCAGTTTGTTCCTTTACAGTTGAGGAGGGGTGAGCTTTAATGGATTGGGAAGGCTTTATTAGCTTGCCCTTGAACGTGGTTAGAATCTGGACACGAAGGGGGAGAGGGGTAGGGAGAGGGTGGTTAGGTTATGGACATTGGGGAAGGGATATGCTATGGTGAGTGCTGTGAAGTGTGTAAACTTGGTGATTCACAGACCTGTACCCCTGGGGCTAACAATACATTATATGTTAATTAAAAAATAAAAAATAAAAAGAATCTGGACGTGAGGGGATGGGGAAAATTGTATTCCAGGTGAAGGGAAGAGCAAATTTAGGAAAACCAAGGTGCATCAGGGAAATCCAAACCCATCTAATATAGAACTAGAGTGAGGGATCCATGAAGGAGAGACTGGAAACATAAGGCTAGAAAGATAACCTGGGGTCTGATTGTGAGTAAGCTTGAATTTGAACTTCATTTTGGAGGCATTGGGGAGCCACTGGATATTTTTTAGGTGACCAGTGAGAAAAACTGTATTGTAAGAAGACTCTTTTGCCAGTAGTCTATTGGAGGGCTTGGGCTGTCAGTGAGAAGGGGAGTAGGAGATCATTCAATAAGGGACTGACTAGCAGGTCTAGGCAGAGAGAATGACAAGGAGCAGCAAGAATAGAAAATATATGGTCAGAACCCAATGAGGCGGCATCAAGGATGGCTCAAAGGTTGCCAGGCTCAGTGCCTAAAGGATGGAGAAAGAAGAGAGGTGTATACAAAGCAAGAAAGTCCAGAGGAGGAACACGTCTGGAAGGAACTCGTGGATTTGAGGAATGTGTGGGATACCCAAGTGGTGTCCAAGCCGAGTCCAACATCATGCCATGGGAGGAGGAAGAGGAGAGAGGAGAGGAGAGCTTGCTGGAGCAACCCTGAACACAAAGAGGGTGAACACTTCAAAGCAGCTGTCAGAAGTGTCAGATGTGGCCAAAAGATCAAGGAAGAAGGGTGAGAAAAGGCCAACCAGCAGATATGACAGTGAGAATGTCATGGGGACTTCCCAGTAGAGCAGAGGAGACAGAAGTTGCACTGGGCTGAGGAGGGAGCAGCAGGCATCCTGCTATCTGGAATTCAAGGTTGGAGAGATCCCCTGAACTTCCGGGACTCCAGTGCCACCCTCCTTCCACTTCAGCCCTACTAAAGTGAAGGAAAATTTTAAAATCCTAAAAATAGAGCAAACACTGTCTTTCCCTTTCATCCTACAGGAGGGAGGCACACAAGACTCCCTGCCTTTCTCCCTCTGTCTCCTGCCTGCTGGCCAGAGATCCAGCAGCGTCAGGACTGGTGTCCAGGGAGACAGGCGTTGGCGGGACAGACGGCTGTTTACTTCCCAACAGAGCCCTGCCGTGTTTTCATAGCTCAGAATAGTTCCTTGGCCCTTTGCAGGCTTGGGGGTGGGGGGTGGGAGGCGGGGAAACCTCACTGTTTGTTTTCAGGACAATTCCAGGCCTCACCTCTTCCTCTTTCTCTGCATTGTGGTCCTCATTGGGGAATTCTCAGAGGGGGTAAGGTGTGGGCTCAGAGGGTCCAAGACTACTGATTTCCTAATTATCTCCCCCTAGCCGGGCTCCGGAAGAGGGAAGGGCTCATAACTGGCTGTGCAGCGTGGTGTTTTGGTTGGGACAAAAACGCGCTGGCCATTAAGGAAAGAGTTGATTAAAAGACTGCAGGGCGGAGCTGGAGGAGAAAGAGGGTGGGGGAAGAGTAAGGGGGAACTGCCCCCTCCTCCAGTCTAGGTCTGGGCTGGCTGCCAGCGTCTGTGCAGGGAGCTCCCCTCTACTGGAGACCGCCGGGGGGCTTCCTGGACCCCTGACACCTGGCAGCTCCGGGCTTCGTGCTGGTATCTGGAAGGTGCCCAGAGGTGGGAAGAATATTCCTTTGAACTCTGAGTTTTTATTTTTATTTTATTTATTTTTAAAAAGATTTTATTTTATTTATTCGACAGAGAGAGATCACAAGTGGGCAGAGAAGCAGGCAGAGAGACAGGGGGAAGCAGGCTCCCCGCTCAGCAGAGAGCCCGACCTGGGGCTCAATCCCAGGACCCTGAGATCATGATCTCAGCTAAAGGCAGAGGCTTAACCCACTGAGCCACCAAGGCACCCAGAACTCTGAATTTGTAAAAACTATGACTATGTTGCCTTTTTTTTTTTTTTTAAGTAATCTCTATATCCAAGCTAGGGCTCAAACCCACCCCCGAAATCAAGAGCCCACCCCCCGCCCCACCAACTGAGGCTGCCGGGTGCCCCGTAACTACAGGACTTTGGAAAATATTTTAATGAGGAAGATATGAATACATTTATCTTCTCCTTCTAGCAATAATGAATCATTGACTTCTGTTGGGTCATTAAAAGTCAGGCACCACCTCACGGGAGCTACTTTTCAAGGAAGCACCAAAGACTCGGCAACGTTAATACAGGACGAAGGGTGACAGTCGCCAACTCTCATCAAAACTGTTGGCAGAAGTCAAACCCAGGCGACTGTAGTGACTCAGCCGAGGTCACACAGCTCTTTCATCTTCCCTTGTAATCTTTTATTTTCCTGTTAAATCCTAGGGATAGCGGTGGGGGAGGGGTGGTCCCCGGGGCCCCACGCTGGAGGCCTGAGGGTGTCTCTGAGAATCTTCTAAGGAAAATCAAGACCCTCCTTCTGCCCCACACGAACCTCTACCCCCCGAAGACCCCACCTCACTTCGCCTCCCACCGGGCTGAGCTCTTGCGGCTACTGGACTTAGTTTCCCTTCTTTTTTCCTTGGTCCCAATTCTTTCAAAGAATTTCAAAGAATCCTTGAATTGAAGCAAGGAAGGGATGGCATCTTTAGCTTGAGTCACATTTCCCGTCTCACCTCAGATACCCCCTCTTTGCCTCCGGGGTACAGACCAGAACGAAGGGGAAAATGAGCTTTTTGCAAATATTCCGACCACTATATTGGAGACTTACTTCCCGTGCTTCTGCCTCTGCAGTGCACCGTGGACAAAGTTTAACTCCTGGCAGGGAGGATGAAATTTTACAGCCCGAATGTGTCCTGAGGGCTCGCGCGATTTGGCATTGCCCAAGGGTTGACAAGGAGCAGGATAACTCTCTACCATCTGGTGGGGAGGGGACTGGTTGACCATTTGTGGAAACAGGATATTCTCTGGAGGGAACAGCCCCTTCTCTAGGGAGGACAGCGAAGGAAGATGAAGGGGGGGGGGGTAAGCAAAGGATGGCCGGTGCATGCTTCCTGTCAAGGTTCCCTTCGTCCACCTGATGTTGGTAGAAGGCAGACCCAGGGGCGGAAGGAGAAGGTAGTGAGCAGGAAGCTCTTCACTGTTGATGGTGAAGCAAATGCCCTCCGGGGTTTTTCTCCGGACAAAATGTCCAGCCCATCCTGAGACATGAACCACGCTCCCCCAACCTGGTCAATAGATGCACAGTTCAAGGTCCTGAAGCTGAACTTTCTCACCACGCCAGTGATAAGTCAGCCATTTTCACCGGATAACAATGATTAACCCGCCTCTCCCTCCACCTGCTTTCCCCAACCTGTTTTTGTAAAAAAATCAACTGGGTCACTCATCGAGAAGGTGACAGTCGTCCACCCAGCCAGGGTCTACTGTCTACCCCTGAACACCTTACCCCCGCTGATCACTAGGTAGGAAAAAAGAAAACAAAGCAAATAAAGAAAAAATTTTTTTCAGTGGGTTAAGCTGCTGCCTTCGGCTCGGGTCGTGGTCTCAGGGTCCTGGGATCGAGTCCCACATCGGGCTCTCTGCTCAGCAGGGAGCCTGCTTCCCCCTCTCTCTCTCTCTGCCTGCCTCTCTGCCTACTTGTGATCTCTCTCTGTCAAATAAATAAAATCTTTAAAAAAAAAAAAAAGTAGAACTGTATCTTGTACAGCTTGAGCTGTCATCCTTCGGAGACGTCTACTCGGCTCAAAGCCCCAGATCGAAGCTGGGTTTTGCATGCCCGCTTTCGTGGGCAGACAAGACCCTCTCCGGTGATGACAGCTGAGTGAGGCAAGGCATCTCCTTCAACAGAACCCAGAGCCCCACCCAGACCAGAGGACGTGGCTGCAGGTGAAGTCAGAATTTCTTTCTGGTAAGAAATGCAATTTTTGGATGAGGTGTGCTGCAAATTCTGGCTCCTTTTCCTCCTCACTTTCCTGTCGGCAAATAAACTTGTTCGAGTGAGTGAGTCAAACTTGTTCTTGGAGAAGGAGGTGCCAGGACACTGGAACCAGCTGTGCTTACTTAACAAACCAGACTGTACTTTCTGGCCCCTTTCCTTAATGTTCTTCCCAAACCAAGAGCCCCAAGCCTCTGAGTTTCTGTTTGTGGAGAAAATGCCCGAGGAGTTCCCAGCTAGTGTACCCGCCAAAGAAGGGGGGGGACCTCTATAATTTTCCACCTTCATTGCTTCCCAAACTTCATTTCCCCAGAGGGCATTAGTAAGTCTGGAGTCATCTCCACTGAGGACAAAATAAAAAAGAAGTCATTTATATTTGGACAAATGGATTCAGCTTTAATTTAAAGGTCCACTTTAAATTTATTTTATTATTTATTATTTTATTATTAAGTTTAATTTAAAGGTCCCCTTAACCTAACTGTCGAAGGCCTGGCCTCTCAGCCCCACCCCATTGTCAAGGTCCCTGAGAACATGGGGATTTAACGTTGAATCCTCAGGGAGTCGGGCGAGGTGCTTTGCTCAGGAAATGTTTGTTGAGTTAAACTGGAAAACTTCTTGAAGGGGAAGCTGACAGGATTTGGGGGAAATGATGGAACCCTTGCCTCTAGAAGACATGTCTCTGAGTGGATCCTCACCCAAATCTCTAGCAACTCACATGCTTTGTCCTCAGTATTCACCTCAAATACCCACATGTCCTTTGAGGATCTGAGAACTCTAAGTTTCTCTCTTCAGCTTTCTAACAGACTCGGGTCCTTTGGGGCCTCATTCTTTTCTGCACACGATAAAAATTTGCTGGAGGCAGCAGGAAGGAGCTGGAGCGTGGAAAGGTAAAGACAAATAAATGGTCTCGTGATGTACACAATGGCTCCAAGAGGGTCCCCCTCCCTGGAGGGCAGCCTGCCAGAAGAAGGCTGCCCCGTATGCCCAGAACGGGTTATCAGCCCCATCATGAGTCTCTATCAACATGAGCCTTCTCCCTGAGGTTCTTGCAGAAGATAGGGCTCTCCACCAGCTCCCCACCTGCTGAGCACATGGTGGAGACTCAGACAGTGGCCTCTGGATATTTCATCAAAGGATCTGCTCTATTCACGCCAGACCATAAAAGCTCCAGTCCCCGGGGATCACCACAATAGTTACTCAATACTTTTGAAGAGGGCTTATCTAGGAGAGGGAAGGGGCCATCTCTTTGGTCGGGGCCTACTACCCATGCCCTCCACAGCCCTGCCAACCACGAGCCTCACCTGCAGCACCCCCACAACTGCCACCCCCACCATTAGCCGCTCCCTAGCCTAGAAGTGGGGGGATGGGGTTGCTTGGACCAGCAGAAACAATGTGGTCAAAGGCAGTTGGAATCAACTTGAGCTGGGTAGGAGCCCAGGGGAGGTGGAGGTGAGACTCCAGGTCATATCTCCTGGATGACATTGTAATCATTTCCAGCATGGAATGTTGTCAACCTTTGCTACCCACTCATTGGCTCTGAGTTTCTATTCCTTGTCCCCAATCCACTCCTTACAAGGCAATATGGACTTACCTATGGAAAATCCAAGCAGGTTTTGAAAAACTCTATTCCAACGAGCTCTGATCTTTGAAAATGTCAGTCTGTCACCTGTTTCCGCCTCCTGTTCCCTTCAGAGGTCTAGGTGACCCCGGTGTGTGAGGCTTTGGTCTATGCGTGGCGACAGGATGATTTCGGCTCGTGCAGGTAAGCGGGTAGCATTGTTTCTCATAACTTAGTTTCTGTTACTTCTATTTATTCCTTGTCCTTTATATATCTAGTCTCCAGGAAGTCCATTGCATTGACTTCCTGGAGATTAGATATATAGATATATATAAAATCTCCAAATACAAATGAAAGAAAGCACAAACCCCTCAGGGAATTACAAATTAAAACCATAATAAAATATCACCTTACATGGGCGCCTAGCTGGCTCAGTCAGAGGAGCATATGACTCTTGATCTCAGGGACATGAGATCGATCCCCATGTTGGGTTTAGCGTTTACTTAATAAATAAATATTTTTAAAAATATATATCACTGTACACCTGTCAGAATGGCTAAAATCAAAAAGACAAGAAATAACAAGTGTTGGTAAGGATGTGGTGAAGAAGGGAAGGGACTCTCATGAACTGTTGGTGAGAATGTGAATTAGTAGAGTCACTGAGGAAAACAGTATGGAGTTTCCTCAAAAAATTAAAAATAGAAACACCAGGGGCATCTGGGTGGCTCAGTAGGTTAGGTGTCTGCCTTTGGGTCAGGTCATGATCCCGGAGTCCTGGGGATCAAGCCCCATGGTGAGCTCCCAGGGAGTCTGCTTCTCCCTCTTCTGCTGCTCCTCCCCTGCTCACTCTCTCTCAAATAAATAAATAAAATCTTTTAAAAATTTAGAACTACCGTAGTAATCCACTTCTGGGCATTTACCCAGAGAAAACAAAAACACCAGTTCAAAAAGATATATACATTCCTCTGTTTATTGCAGCGTTATTTACAATAGCCAAGATATGGAAGCGAACCAACCATCTATCCATAGATAAATGGATAAAGAAGAGATGGTGTCCATATAGAGATAAGAACACACACACACACACACACACACACAGGAATATTACTCAACCATAAAAAAGGATGGGGTTTTTGTCATTTGTGACAACACAGATGGACCCAGGAGGGATTATGCAAAGTGAAATAAGTCAGACTAAGAAAGACAAACATCACACCATTTCACTTATATGTGGAATCTTAAAAAAAAAAGAAATGAATAAACATGAAAAGCAGAATCAAACCAATAACTACAGAGAATAAACTGGTGGTTGCCAGAGGGAAGGAAGGTGGGAGGAGGGGCAAAATGGGAGAAGGAGAGTGGGAGGGAGATACAGGCTTCCAGACCTCAGTCAATGGTATTGAAACAGTGTTGCACAGTGAGGTTGCTCCGTGGTGGACCATGGCTACTCTGTGGCAAGCATAGCACAATGTGTGGAGATGTCCGATCACTATGTTATACACCTGAAACTGATGCAACATTGTATATCAGCTACATTCAAACGCATTAAAAAAAAACACCAAAGCCCTTTCCAGAGTCCCCAGTCACTAGCTTGCTGGTGTTTTTTTTACTAAGAACTACATAGTCATCACATTGTTTTTGCATGAACACACATTCATTCTACTACTTAAACTTGTCTGTTAAAACCCCAAAGCTCCCGACTTGAAGGACATTAAGTGAATTAATCAGTGCATTCAAAGATGATTATTTCCTGGCCGTAAGAGCTACAGAGCCAACCCTGGGAAGAGGGTTTGAGCTCCCAGACCCAGGGGCCCTTCAGAGATCCCTCTGCAGATAAGAAAGGCCCAGCAAGGTGATGGTTCCCCGGATGATAGAACTTCCCACATTTTAAAAGGAATATTCTTAACACATGATAGCTAGAGCACCAAGACTTGTCTTTGTCCTCAAATAAGTGCACTTACAGATGGGAAATCGGGATCTCTGCAAGAACCAGGGCAGATGTAGACTCTGTCCTGGGTCTCTGGGCTGGCTTCGGAGCCAGAGGGCAGCCCTTGCACTACCAAGCAGCATGCCAAAGTTAATAATTGGCCCGGCCGAGTACATGGCAGATCAGGCTGTTTTTGTGTGCCCGTTTTTCTATTTTACGTAAATCACCCCGGACATGTTTGCATCAACCTACCGGTGATGCACCTTTGATCAATAGATTTTAGACAAAAGTGGTTTTTGAGTCCAAAGATCAGGGCTGGGTTGACCTGCAGGGCAGATCCAGGGTGTATAAAAACAGAGGCAAGACGCAGGCTGATAGAAGAGCAATCACCACCAAGTCCGTAAGTGCAGCAAGGGCTCAGCTGAAGGCTGCCCGAGGCGCCAGGAGTGAGGATGGAGCAAGGAATGAACGCCCTTCATGACTTTGGGATCCAGTCAACGCACTACCTCCAGGTGAATTACCAGGACTCTCAGGATTGGTTCATCCTGGTGTCCGTGATTGCAGACCTCAGGAATGCCTTCTATGTCCTCTTCCCCATCTGGTTCCATCTCCGTGAAGCTGTGGGCATCAAGCTCCTCTGGGTAGCAGTGATTGGAGACTGGCTCAACCTCGTCTTTAAGTGGTGAGTAAGAGCCAGAGAGGAGATCGGCAAGGGAAGAGGCTGGCATTCTCTCTGGAAATGTCTGTCCATTGGAAGTTGCCTTCTCCGTGCTATTTGGGAAGCCACAGGCTACTCCCCTCCCGACTTTGGATCATCTACTTAAAGAGGGAAGACAGAGAAAACCCTGTCCATGAGTTGAAGACACAGGCAAGGCTATTTCGTGTGGATGGAAGGCCAGCTGCTCGACTTAGTGAAAAGGCTGAAGTATAGGTTATAAGCAAAGAAGTACAGTTTCATTACTTTGAAGCAGGATAGGTAACATAAAGATAGATGGATGAAAGATGGTGTATGAAAACAGGAAACGTGTTGGTAACTTAAAAATCCATGGCATGGATGGGGTTCCTGGGTGGCTCAGTGGGTTAAAGCCTCTGCCTTCGGCTCAGGTCATGATCCCAAGGTCCTGGGATCAAGCCCCGCATCGGGCTCTCTGCTCCCCAGGGAGCCTGCTTCCTCCTCTCTCTCTGCCTGCCGCTCTGTCTACTTGTGATCTCTGTCAAGTAAATAAATAAAATCTTCCCAAAAAATCCATTGCATGGAAAAATGAGATGCAACCCGGAGAACTGGGCTCCAACCTTCGTTCACCCACCCACCCGCTGTACGTCCTGGGCTAATGAAAGCCACTCTCTGAGTTTCTGTTTTATAATCTGTAAACTTAGGTTATCTCTGGGACCTTAATAATAATTCTAGTTAACATTTATTGAACATTTAATAGGTACTAGGCCATGTGCCAAGAGCTTTGCTGTGGGGTTGTTGCTACAATATAACAGATGAAGAGACAGGGCATTGAGATAAGCGACCGCAGCTCAATCAACATGGCAGTCAATGGCTGAGGCAGCATTGAAGCCCAGGCAGGCTGATTTCAGAGGCAAGGTTCTTAAGAACTAGGTTATAGTCAATGCTGATGAACTGACTCTCGCAGGGGGCAGGTGGTAGTCCTAATTTTAGCATTTGTCAATTTCTCCGTGTTTGTATTCCCCTTGGGGCCACTTTCAATCTACTGATGGGTCATGCTTGCAAAAATCCTACATCTTCTACAATGGTTGGCCAGTACCAGTTGACTCCAGCACGTGACCGGTTTGGCCTCTATTTCCACATCTAGAAAATAAAGAGCTAAGACCTTTACCGGCTAAGACCTTTACCATCCCTAAACTATCTATGTCTACTGTTAAGTGATTCTGAAGATGCCTCTAGGTCTAATATTCTTGGGCCATAAACAATAAATGTCTTTTAGTGTCCAAAAAAAAATTGTCATGGGGTTGAGAGGACCAAGGTATATCAATGTGGTTCTGAAACCTCTGTTGAGAGGTTGAAGAACTTTGTGTTGTCTGTAATGCCCCCTATTCAACAGCATGACCCTAAAAAGTAAACAGGTAAAGGGTTATTTTAAACATGTGATCTCAGTTGAAGAACCATGGATTTTCTCTTGAGTTGGCAGAGGTCAGAGTTATTGGCTGTCTCTGATGTCGGTGAAAAATCACTATTCCAGTCCTGGAGGGGCTGAACCTTGACACCTGTTTCCACAATGAAAAGCATATCTAGTACTTTATCTAGTACTTTTAAAGGGGAAGTGGTTTGGGGCGCCTGGGTGGCTCAGTGTTAGGTTAAGCCTCTGCCTTCGGCTCAGGTCATGATCTCAGGGTCTTGGGATCGAGCCCCGCATCAGGTTCTCTGCTCAGCAGGGATCCTGCTTCCCCCTCTCTCTCTGCCTGCCTCTCTGCCTACTTGTGATCTCTCTCTGTCCAATAAATAAATAAAATCTTTAAAAATAACAATTTAAAAAAGGAGGGAAGTGGTTTGTCTGGGCTATACCCTCTTCCAAGGCAGAGAGGATACAAAGTAAGTGCCCGAAGCTACCTTTGTCCTCACAGAGAGCAGTTCTTATGGCAGGGAGGCCACATCTCCTGAGGGTGACCGTCCCTGGGGCCCGGGCACATTCTCTGATGTCAGAGGAAACCCAAGACTCCCTGAGACCTGACGGAAGAGCATAGGGACCTGGCAGGATTTGCAAGTCCAAGGTGCAAACTGTAGTTCTCTTCTTCCTTTCTTTCTTCCCTTTTTTTTTTTTTTGAAGACTTTCTTTCTTTCTTTCTTTCTTTATTTGACAGACAGAGATCATAAGTAGGCAGAGAGGCAGGCAGAGAGAGGGGGAAGCAGGCTCCCCGCTGAACAGGGAGCCTGATGCGGGGCCTGATCCCAGGACCCTGAGACCATGACCTGAGCTGAAGGCAGAGGTTTTAGCCCACTGAGCCACCCAGGCGCCCCAGAAACTGTAGTTCTGTATGTGTCCTTCTGGGACCAATTCTTCCTGGGGTTTAAAAAAAGTCACAGAGCTTCCATTAATATGGATTTTTAGGATCTCGGGTTTATTTCTGTTTGAATAAATAATACAATCAAATTGTTCCAAATTCAAAAGTTATATAAAGGATGTACCAGAAAAAGTCTCCCTCCCCTACCACCCCGTTCCCCTTCTTGGAGGAAGCCATAGTCTTCTGTTTCAGATCACATGAATCTCCTCCTCACACTACTCTCTCTTCCCCAAGGTGTGGGCTTCAGGCAAAAGGGTTCCTTCAGTAACTCCAGACGCTGGTTCTGCTTTTTTACAGGATTCTGTTTGGACAGCGTCCATACTGGTGGGTCATGGACACAGATTACTACCGCAATACCTCTGTGCCGCTGATAAAGCAGTTTCCAGTCACCTGTGAGACTGGACCAGGTGAGAGTCCCAGCCCCGGTAGAGACAGAAACTGGGGGGACCTTGCTCACTGTGGCCACCTCTCAGCAGTCAGTGTAGACAAAGCTGTCTTTGAGGGGACAGGAGGAAGACCGATCCTTCAAGCTTTAGTCAGTCTTCAGTTGGGTAAAACTCCATTTTAATTTAATTCAAGGAGGACTTCCTGAAGAGCACATCTCTGCTAATTTAGAAATCTGTCTACTGTTTCCGGAACCTGAATAGCTAGTCCAGAGAGGCAAGGGTATTCTTATGGGCAAAGGGCTTGTGAGAGTAACGGCACTGTGGCCCTTCGTCCGGGGAGGGAAAGCAGGAGAAGGCTAAGCCCCTGGCTTGTTCTTCCCCAAGCCTTGGCCAAGTGGAGTTATCTTCCTGAACCAACGGTCCCATCCCATGCCATGTTTGTGCTTTTTTTTTTAGAAAAGATTTTATTTATTTATTTGACAGACAGAAATAACAAGCAGGCAGAGAGGCAGGCAGAGAGAGGGGAGGAAGCAGGCTCCCTGCGGAGCAGAGAGCCTGATTCGGGGCTCAATCCCAGGACCCTGGGATCATGACCTGAGCCGAAGGCAGAGGCTTTAACACACTGAGCCACCCAGGTGCCCCATGTTTGTGCTTTACTAGACACAACCAAACAGTTCTTGTGCAATCCAATGATAGATTAGATTTCCTTTTTTGGTAGGCAATGGACTATCCAACCGTTTCACTCACCCTTAAGTCTTGGTGCCAGCGTCCCTTCCTCAGGGGCCCATCCCTAACTCCCAAACTAGGGCATGGCCCTTAGTTATTTCTTCTCGCAAACCCTTTGCTTACTTCAGAGCATATTCATTCACTTTATTTATTTATTTATTTAAATTTTTAAAAATTTGATTTTAGGGGCGCCTGGGTGGCTCAGTGGGTTGGGGCCTCTGCCTTCGGCTTGGTTCATGATCCCAGAATCCTAGGATTGAGCCCCGCATTGGGCTCTCTGCTCAGCGGGGAGCCTGCCTCTCCCTCTCTCTTTGCCTACCTCTCTGCCTACTTGTGATTTGTCTGTCAAATAAATAAATAAAATCTTTAAAAAAAATAAAAATTTGGTTTTATTTAAATTTTATTTATTGAGCACCTACACCATGCCAGATGTTGTTCTAAGTACTTGGAGTACCTTTAGTGAATAAAAGAGACAAAGATTGCTGTCCTTGTACAGCTGAAGATTGAATGGGGTGTGTGTGTGTGTGTGTGTGTGTACGCACAATATACACAATCATATTACATGAGTAAAAGATAAAGGATATTAGAAGAAGAGGAAGACGAATAGGAGGAGGAGGAAGGAGTAAAGGAGGAGGGGGAGGAGGAGGAGGAAAGGCAAGGCAAGGCGTTGTCTCTGGGATTCCCTGGCAAGCCGACTGAGATGTAGATTAGCATGCAAGAGAGTCCATGTGTTGAATGTGGGAGGAACCCAGGTGGAAGGAAGGAACAGAAACCAACTGGGCAGGAGAAGTCTGATTCGAATTCAGACTCAGCCAACCCCATAGGGAGCTCTGAAGCTGGGGTGGCCCTACAGAGTTGCCCGGAATTGTGACAAGAGGATCAGGCCCTTACACCCCAATGTAGAGCAGTGATGGGGTGGAGATTGCCCCTGGGGAGAGGGTAACCCTGATCAAAATGGCCCTCTTCCCCTCAGGGCAATGCTGAAAAAGGCTGCAGGCTGAGGGCCATCCACAATCCCTTTCTCCATAGCTGGGCAGATAAGTCCTCCTGTCCAGAAGGGAATCTGGATGGCGTATCTCAAGACCTCCTATCTGTCAGGGTAGAATAATCAGGAAGTATGACTTGAAGTAGTAAGTAGGGTGGTCAGGGTAGGATTCCCTGAGGAGAGATTTGAGCAAGACCTTGAAGGAGGCAAGGAAATTATCAAGTAAATTGCTGGTAGAAGAGTTCTCTGGCCAGAAAGACCAATAGCACAAAAACCCTGAGGTGGGAGTATGTTGAAAGGAGTGCAACGAGGTCAGCATGACCGGAACAGAGTAGCAACAGGAGAGTGGAAGGAGGTGATGGAGGGCACATTGATTTGCTGTTATGTACTGAGTATGCTGATTCTTGGTGTGACCTCTAGACTGTATAGAACTACAAGAACTGGGCCCTTCTTTGGTTTTTCTCACCACTACCCCCAGAACCTAGTACAGTGCTAGACGTGTAGTAGGAGCCCAATAGATATGTGGGTTTTTTTTTAAAGATTTTATTTATTTGTCAAAGAGAGTGAGCACAAGCAGGGGGGGGCAACAGAGGGAGAAGTAGACTCCCCACTGAGCAGGATCCCGACGTGGGGCTCAATCCCAGGACCCTGGGACCATGACATGAGCCGAAATCAGACGCTTAACCAACTGAGCCACCCAGGTGCCCCTAGATATTTGTTTGATAAATGACTAAATGGATGCATGGATGGATGGCAGTATGGGCTGATGGATGGATGAAAGGATGGAAAGATGGGTGGTGGATGGACATAGTTGGATGGATAGATGGATAGAAAGATGGATGGGTGGATGGATGGATGGATGTATAGAGGACATGCCCTAGCAAAGACTTTTTTTTTAAGATTTTATTTATTTGACAGAGAGAGACATTGAGAAAGGAAACACAAGCAGGGGGAGAGGAGAGGGAGAAGCAGGCTCCCTGCTGAACAGGGAGCCTGATGTGTGGCTTGATCCCAGGACCTTGGATCATGACC
This sequence comes from Taxidea taxus jeffersonii, assembly GCA_003697995.1. Classification (NCBI taxonomy): domain Eukaryota; kingdom Metazoa; phylum Chordata; class Mammalia; order Carnivora; family Mustelidae; genus Taxidea; species Taxidea taxus. The sequence goes on from RCUC01164777.1 coordinate 19,103, forward strand.
TGAGCCAAAGGCAGACACATAATGACTGAGCCCCCGCAGGCACCCCTAGATGGAGACTTTTTACCTTTAGTTCATCCATTCCTCTCTTCCCTACCCTTTAGGGAGTCCCTCTGGTCATGCCATGGGCACAGCGGGTGTATACTACGTGATGGTCACATCCACCCTCGCTATCTTCCGGGGAAAGAAAAAGCCAACCTACAGATTTCGGTAAGAACTCAGCACTGGAGGGGCGCCTGGGTGGCTCAGTGGGTTAAAGCCTCTGCCTTCAGCTCAGGTCATGATCTCAGGGTCCTGTGATTGAGCCCCGCATCGGGCTCTCTGCTCGGCAGGGAGCCTGCTTCCCCCTCTCTCTCTGCCTGCCTCTCTGCCTGCCTCTCTGCCTACTTGTGATCTCTGTCAAATTAAAAAAAAAAAAAAGAACTCAGCACTGGAAAGTGGGGGGCAGGAGGTGACTGTCTCTGTAAATGGACATACCACTTGTTCTTCCCCACATTCCACACCACTGGCCCACCCCGCCTTGGGCTGGTAGTTGGCAGAGTCGTGGCATTTCTGCTGAGGGCAAGCATGAAGGTCACAGGATGTCAGGGCTGTAAGGGACCTACAAGCGCAACCCCTCCTTTTACAGATAAGGAAACAAGGCCCAACATGGTAACGGGGACTTCTCAAGATCAGACAGTGTCCTACTGGCGGGTTTAAATAAAAACCCACTTCTGTACCAACCAAAGAGTTGCCTTGTCCAGGTTGAAAAACAAAGGCACACAAGACATTCCTACTACAGAGAGTTCTGAGCATACAGCCACCGTGCAAATGGCTAATTATCACACACGTAATATAGGGGAGCTTAACGTTCACATGTGCAAGGGCTCACCACGTGACACGGGCATGTCCGAGCTTTGGAGTACGGGCTTCGAATTTATAAAAATTCCACGGACAGCGCTTCAGTTGGCTAGGCTCTGGCGTTCCTGCCAGGGCTGTTCTCCTTGCTAAGGGATGCGTACCCGGGTGCTGTTCTGACCGCCTCTCCTCTTGCAGGTTCTTGAACATCGCTTTGTGGTTGGGATTCTGGGCCGTGCAGCTGAACGTCTGTCTGTCCCGAATCTACCTCGCTGCTCATTTTCCCCATCAGGTTGTTGCCGGAGTCCTGTCAGGTATCAGCTGCTCTGGCTTTCTCCCTTCCTGCCCCTCCTATCCCGGGTCTCCCTAACTGGGACAAAAATCTCAGTGTGCCAGTCGTGCTCTGGATGTCATCAATGCTGTTAGTGTTTCAGTGGGCTGAATGGGAAGGGTGTGTGAAACTCTTCATTTCTACAGGAGGGCCCAGATCTATGCAATTCAATGTGTTTCAGAAACGTTGTAATACGTCAAGTTCATTTACTCAATTGAATTAGCTGGAAATTTCCTTACTTTTCATATTCTTCATCTCTTACTGGTCTTCAACTGGAAACGGCCCCTCATTCTGTTGTTGGGTTTTTTGGTTTTTTTTTTTAAAAGATTTTATTTCTTTATTTAGAGAGAGAGTGGGGAAGGGCAGAGGGAGTTGGGCGGGGGGACTCAGACAGACTCCACACTGAGCATGAAGCCAGATATGGAGCTCAATCTCAGGACCCTGAGATCATGACCTGAGCTGAAATCAAGAGTGGGATGCCTAACTGACTGAGCCACCCAAGTGCCCTGGTCCTTAGTTTAGTTTTAAGGGCATCTACCAAATTTAACAAATTAACAGGGTCCTAGAAAAGCTCTCTATTTGGGTAAATCAATTTTCAAACCCACAGTTGGTGTTTCTTATAGAATCAATTTTGAATACAGTTGATAATTGAACAACACAGGGGTTAGGAGCACTGACCCTCTATGCACTCAAAAATCCACCTATACCTCTGACTTTCCCAGAACTTACCTACTAAGAGCCTACTGTTAACTGGAAGCCTTACCGATAACATAAACAGTCAATTAACACATATTTGTATATTATATGTATTATACCCTGTATTCTTACAATAAAGCAAGTGAGAGAAAGAAAATGTTATTCAGAAGATCATCAGGAGCAGGGGTACCTGAGTGGCTCAGTTAGCTAACAGTCTGCCTCTGGCTCAGATCACAATCTCAGAGTCCTGGGATCGAGCCCCACGTGGGGCTCTCTGCTCAGCAGGGAGCCTGCTTCCCTTCCTCTCTCTCTGCCTGCCTCTCTGCCTACGCGTGATCTCTCTCTGTCAAAGAATAAATAAAATCTTAAATAAATAAATAAAATCTTAAAAAAAAAGAAAATCAGCAGGAAGAGATAATACATTTACAGGGCTCTACTATATTCATCAAAAAAAAAAAATGCATATAAGTGGACCCACCTAGTTCAGACCTATGTTGTTTAAGGGTCAACTATACTTGTGTTTTCTTAGATCCCATTCGTAAGGGGCTGAAAAGACCTAGGTTAGGTGTAAGAAAGACTTACTTTACATTGTGGGAGGTCCTGGAATATAAGACCTTAGGGACATTGTAGAATTTCCCCGCTGGAGATGGGTGAGAGCAGAACACAGTAGCATTACGAGAGGAGTGTGGAGTCCAAGGGAGATGAGGGTTTCACAAGAGCCACAGAGGTAAGGCAGCCTACTGGGTGCCCTGTTTGAGAAGGAGCCCAAAAGCCATGTTACATGAAAGACCTGAGAAGGTATAAGTTAGAGGCAAGAATAACTGTCTTCAAATGCGTTTTCTCCAGAGGTTCTAGATTTACAACTTCACTCCTACAGAAATAACTGAGACCAACAGATGGGATGGGGGCGGTGGGGACACAGGAAGATTTTTGATAATTCATTCAAAGATGAAATGGGCTGCCCAAGTGGGAGTGAGCTCTCTACCCCTGCAGGTCTTCAGGTAGAAACATGAGGGCCCCGACAGGAAGCACGCGTGCAGGGGGAGAATGTATGCGACATGCCTCTTCCATCTTCCCATCCACCTACAGGAATAAAGCAGGTGACGCTCTAATCTGGCACCTGCAATTTAATGTCACAATGGCAGGATGGATGGCAGGTCATCCATGGCTCCACATCACATCCCCACCCCGCCCCGATAGCTGAAGGGCTGGAGCCTTCCCTACTTCTCACAGCCATTCTTTCTCCCATGCAGGCATTGCTGTGGCTGAAACTTTCCGCCACATCCAGAGCATCTACAATGCCAGCCTCAAGAAGTACTTCCTTGTCACCTTCTTCCTGTTCGGCTTTGCCATTGGATTTTACCTGCTGCTCAAGGGGCTGGGTGTAGACCTCCTGTGGACACTAGAAAAAGCCAAGAGATGGTGCCAGCGGCCGGAATGGGTCCACATTGACACCACGCCCTTTGCCAGCCTCCTCAAGAACGTGGGGACCCTCTTCGGCCTGGGGCTGGCTCTCAACTCCAGCATGTACAGGGAGAGCTGCAAGGGCAAGTTCAGCAAATGGTTCCCATTCCGCCTCAGCTGCATCGTGACCTCTCTCATCCTCCTGCACCTCTTTGACTCTCTGAAGCCCCCATCCCAAGTGGAGCTGATCTTCTATGTCCTGTCCTTCTGCAAGAGCGCGGCCGTGCCCCTGGCATCTGTCAGCCTCATCCCTTACTGCCTTGCCCGGGTCCTGGGCCAGCCGGACAAGAAGTCTTTGTAAGGGCCGTGGAGCCTGCAGAGTTCAAAGTCAACTACTGACCATGCCAACCTCTGAGGGAGGCTAGGGTCTTCTGCCAGCCCAGAGGCCGGAGGTGCTAGAGTCAGCCCGGGACCCCTCCCTCCTTTGCAATTCTAATTGTATTGGGTGGGGTTTTCTTGAAAAGCAAATAAGGCTAGTTGAGAAAGCCTTATCTGTTAGGAGTTGGGTCCTTCTGGATTTTTCCCCCCCGGAAGACTTACCTGCTCTTCTTTGAGATAACACGAAAAAGCGAGATTTCCAGGTAGGGCCTGCTCGCCACCCAGGCTGGGGATCTCAACTGAGAATTTTCTACCTGTCCCCATCCTTACACAGAAAAGGAAAAGGAGTAGTGGACCTGGTAGAGAAAGAAGGATGATGGATTAAGGAAGACTTTTTCATATCCTGCACATCTTGTAAATTATGTTACACAATATCTAAATGGCTTTAATTATATTTGAATCTTCAGGTAAGGCACTCTCAATAGTGGGGGACCAACTTAGAATATAATTAACAGGTAGTTAGTGGGGTAATTCTGCTTCTTATATTTTTCTGTTATATATCCTTTGTCTTTGAGTTTACCAGGATTCCTGAATGGCCGCAGTAACCTTGATCTGTACTGGGTCAGAGCATTCAGATATAATCAATTTCTCCTCTACCACACTAGATCTCCCTCCTTGTTAGCCCAGCTCTGCTTTCCCTAGAATTTTCCACTGGCTCCACATCCTGTCGGATACAGAGATGCCTAAAGGCAGCTCTGCGGTAGTGCTTGTGTATGGTTTAGTTAAACTCTGAAATCTTGGACAAAAAGGCAAGGAGAAAGCAAGGAGAGGCAAGGATTCCTCTCCCCAGAAGGTCACTCCAATGTTACTTTTGATTCCTACAGGGTAAATATGACTCCTTTCTCTATCCCAAGACAGCCAAAAGCACATTCTTGGAGGAAAATCCAGCTTTCCTTTGCCTGTTCTTAAGTCTCAGCTGATTTGCAGAATATGTCTTTAAAAGAATGTTTAAGCCTATTTATTTGAGAGCCCTTGTTTTTGCTACTAATTATACAGTTCACCATATATTACCATTCACACCAGCCATCCTGGTCATAACATCTTTGAAAAGAAAAAGATATATGTGCAGTGTTTTATTAAAACAACATTTTGTTTAAGAACAAAGTCTTGCTGATTACTGTATTTTAGATGCAATGCGATCTGAAGGTTCTAATTCTGGCTCGGCTAAATTTCTAGCTCTTTTTCTATTTCCCTAAACAAATCATTTAGCCTCCGTGTACCTATATTTTCCCTTTGGAGAAAGAAAGTCTTGGGCTGGCCAGAAGTGCCCGTGGAGCTGGGGGACCTACAAAATGTCCACAGGGGCACAGATAGCATGGAGGGCATCAAGGCAGGCACAATATCATTGGCCAAGACTGAACATTAGTTACCAGACCAGAGGTCAGCATGAGTGGCTTGAAGGGATCAAGCTGCAACTTAAAGGCAAATACACAGGGTCATTAACCAAAATAAGCAATCAGGGAATGTAAGTTACAGCAGCAGAAAAAGACCGGGTAGACTCTGAAGTCCAGGAAGCTGGCATCAGCAAGGTTTGGGGTTATGGTTAAAGAAAGTCAAAACATGGGACACCTGGGTGGCTCAGTTGGTTAAGCAGCTGCCTTCGGCTCAGGTCATGATCCCAGTGTCCTGGGATCAAGTCCCGCATCCGGCTCCTTGCTCAGCGGGGAGCCTGCTTCTCCCTCTGCCTCTGCCTGCCATTCTGTCTGCCTGTGCTCACTCTCTCTGACAAATAAATAAATAAAATCTTAAAAAACAAAAAAAGAAAGTCAAAACAGGGGTGTCTGGGTGGCTCAGTGCGTTAAAGCCTCTGCCTTTGGCTCAGGTCATGATCCTCAGGGTCCTGAGATCGAGCCCCACATCGGGCTCTCTGCTCGGTGGGGAGCCTGCTTCCCCTCCTCTCTCTCTGTCTGCCTCTCTGCCTACTTGTGATCTCTGTCTGTAAAATAAATAAAATCTGAAAGAAAGAAAGAAAGAAAGGAAGGAAGGAAGGAAGGAAGGAAGGAAGAAAAAAGGAAAGAAAGAAAAGAAGGAAGAAGTCAAAATAGAGCGAGTCATAGCAACACAGAATGCTCAAGGGAGTTCTTAAAGTTTTCTCCCCAAATGATTCATTTCATCCTGGGTGCAGGGGCTCCCCCTCCAAAGGCATAGCCCTGGATCTAGGAAGACACCTGCTCACTCGCTTCAGAACTTTGGAATGTGTATCTTCAGGAAAGTTGAGTCCCCCTACTGGATTTGGGTTCTCAAGGGGGCAGGCGGCCCCTCGGAGATTCTAGTGGCCTTCCAGAGGGAGAAGGGAAATGGTCTTGTTCTGTCTAAACTGAGCCCCATTGCTCTGGCCTGACCCCCATCCTTGATGATTAATTTGTTCTCAGGGACCAGGTCCAGGTTCCTCGCAATAGGATTCTGGCAGAAAGTGAGTAGTGCCCCTGCCCTTGGCAGTTGGTGAGGTCGATAGGGACACAGAATAGATCAAATTTACCGAGTACTTCTATGCCAAGCTCTGTTCTCTGCATTTGATTTATTCCTACAACTAATTCACTTAATTCTCCCAAGGTGGGGGCTGTAATTTTCCCACAGACATTACATATGAATAAGGACAGAGGGGATAGGTATCTTGCCCAGAATGGTGAAGCCAGTTTAAGAACCAAGCAGCCTGATTCCAGAGTCCGCATGCCCCCACCCATAGCCCCCTCCTGGGGATGGATGCCAGTAATCCTGGCTGCTCTTTCCAGGTGGCTTGGCGAGATAGAGCATGCAACTCTGGATCTCAGCATCCTGAGTTCAAGTCCCACACTGGGTGTGGAGCGCCTTAAAATTTAAAAATTATTTTTTAAAAACTGGCAGCTGTTTCAAACCATCCTTCAGATGCCAGATACAACTTTGAATTCAGCCCAGAGAGAATTTGTTTTCTTGGCGGCCGAAAGAATTATAAAATTTTGAGTGATCCTCCCAGTGAGCTGGTCTTAGTTTCTAAGCAGGAAGACACCATATTTCAAAGGCAGTTTTACAATATAACTGTTAGAACAGGGATAACCGTATTAGTTTAACTTGAGTTCTTTCTTTCTTTCAAAAACAAGAAGAGTTTAAAAGTCATGGTCAGACTCTCTGGGTCAGAGAGGAAGTAACTTACTGTTTCTACAGTGAAGGTAAAGTGAGAAGACAGAATTACCACAAAGAACTGTGGGTACTGGGGTGCCTGGGTGGCTCAGTCAGTTAAGCATCTGCCTTTGGCTCAGGTCATGATCCCTGGGTGCTGGGATTGAGTCCCGAGTTGGGAATCCTTGCTCAGCAGGGAGCCTGCTTCTCCCTCTGCCTGCTGCTCCCTCACAGACAGACTATAGGCTGAGGGGTTTTATTTTTAACAATATTTATAATAGGTTTTAAAAAGGTATAACAACTTTATTGAGATATAATTCACATATCATACAATTCACCCATTTTTTAAAAGATTTTATTTATTTATATGACACAGAGAGAGAGAGAGAGCATAAGCAGGAGTAGCAGAGGGAGAGGGAGAAGCAGACTCTCCACTGAGCCGGGAATCATACAATAGGTGATCTTTTGTGTCTGCTTCTTTCCCTAAGCATGATGTCTTCAAGGTTCATTGGTGTTGTGATAACATATATTAGTACTACATTCCTTTTTATAATAAGGAATTATAATGCTCCGCTGTATGGATATACTCAATTTTGTTTATGATACCTGGGTTGCCTCCACGCTTTGGTTATTTTGAATAATACTGCTATGAACACTTGTGTACAAATTTTTGTGTCAATGCTTGATTTCCTTTCTCTTGGGTATGGACATAGGAGTGGGCCTACCAGATCATATGGTTGTGTCGATGCTTGATTTCCTTTCTCTTGGGTATGGACATAGAGTGAGCCTACCAGATCATATGGTTACTCTGGCATTTCAAGGAAATGCCAGGCTGTTTTCCCAAAGGTTTAGCAAGGATGAGTTTTACAGTGTTTTTCGTTCTGCCGTCTCTTTCGACCGCCTAGAAGCATACCCTGTCCGATAGCTTTGTCTAATTCCTTACTTTGGAAGAGATTCGCAGCAGGATGGAAGAGGGGCTCAGATTTCACAGGATGAGCTGTCAGTGAGCTCCTGCTACTTCCATAAAGCCATGGCTTTATTCCATTGTTCCAGAGTGCATTCCAAGAGCATTTCATTGAAGACATGTCTGGATATTTGAAGTTCCAGCCCTATTCAACTGACTGGCTGTGTAACCCGTCAAAATTTGTTGACCTGTTTTCTGAACAGCATTCCTTTAGCTGCTGAATTATTAATATGTATTGATTTCATTCCATAGTAATTGCCAAACTAGGACGCATGCATTTAACGCTGGTATGTGTTAAATAAAATAGGACAATATCACTTGTACCCAAGGGTTTTTTAAGAGCCTCTTGAGAACGGAAAACACACTGGCCATATAGCCCTCAGATGATGTTGTTAAGAAAAGAATGGACGAGGGGCGCCTGGGTGGCTCAGTGGGTTAAGCCTCTGCCTTCGGTTCAGGTCATGATCCCAGGGTCCTGGAATGGAGTCCCCCATCGGGAATCCCTGCTCAGCGGGGAGCCTGCTTCTCCCTCTCCCACTCCCCCTGCTTGTGTTCCCTCTCTCTCTGTGTCTCTCTCTGTCAAATATATAAAATCTTAAAAAAGAAAGAAAAGAATGGACTAGAAATGGAACGAAGCAGCAACCAACAAAGTCGCTTCCATTAAAGAACCAAGAACCTAATTAATCTGGAAGAGAAACTAGCAATTGTCTAGCCAGTGATGGGTGACCCAAAACCCAAAATCTAACTGCAGAATGAAGATTAAAAAGCTGCCTCTGGAACAAACAAAAAACCAGAAACCCATAAATATAGAGAACAAACTGGTGGTTGGCAGAGGGGTGGGGGGTAGAGGGATGGGTAAAATGGGTGAAGGGAAGTAAGAGACACAGGCTTCCAGTTATGGGCTCATAAGTCCCTGGGATGAAAGGTACAGCACAGGGAATACAGTGGATGGTGTCACAATAGTGTTTTATGGAGACAGACGGTGGCTACACTTGCGGTAACCAGAGCACAATGTATAGAGATACTGAATCACTATGTGTACACCTGCAACTCATGCAACATTGTGTCTCAGCTATTCTGCAATAAAAAAATAAGAAAGAAAGAAAAATAAAAAGCTGCCTCGGGGTCGCTGCTTCATCATAAAAAAGAAAAAAGCCTATAAATATTTTTATTTTTTCTGAACTGGCCCTTATTTTGAAAAAAAAAAAAAAGGCTACTCACTCTTAGTCCCATTCAAAAATTTATTTCACAGATACAGAAATGAAGGCCTGGAGAGGTAAAAGTGCTCATCTAAGTTATATAAGTAACCTGTCCTCAAGTCTCCTGGTTCTTAGCAGAGAGCAGCCTCCCCTTCGCCTGTCTCCTCTGTGTTAACATGCGGCTGTTGAAACAGAAGTGAACACAGAGCCAGCGTATTTGAACCAGAACTAGGGTTGTTAGCCCCAAGAGAGTTAGTTGCAGCTACAAGAACCATGCTCAAAGGTTGTTTTTAAAGTTTTTTTTTTTTTTAAGATTTTATTTATTTAAGAGAGTGAGCAAGAGAGAGAGAGAGAGAATGAGCAGGGGGGAGAGGCAGAGAAATACGGAGAAACACTCCCCACTGAGCAAGGACCCCCGCCCCCACCAATGCTGGTCTTAATGCCAGGACCTGAGATGGCCACCTGAGCACCCCAGGCGTCCCTCGTGGTGGCCTGTTCTTAATTATGTTATGCGCTCCTCTCTGCCTTTGCTCTCAGAAATCTTTCCAGGGCAGAAGTGTAATTAAACCAAGAAGCAGGGGCGCCTGGGTGGCTCAGTGGGTTAAGCCTCTGCCTTTGGCTCAGGTCATGATCTCAGGGTCCTGGGATCAAGTCCCTCATCAGGCTTTCTACTCAGTGGGGAGCCTGCTTCCCCCTCTCTCTCTGCCTCCTTGTGATCTCTGTCTGTCAAGTAAATAAATAAAATCTTAAAACAAGAAGCAACTTGGTGTTTTTATCGAGTTTTAATTTTTTGGTGGTTTTTGGGGGTGGTGGGGGTGGTGGTTGTTTTTTAAGCAGGAAGGTGGTTTTCCAGGAAGCACATCTTCAATACTTCTGTTTCTTCTTGCTCTCACCTTCTGTTTTTCACATTGAACAGTCATTTCCTTTGGATCCGCTAATTCAACTCCAAGTCTGCAAGCTGCTCGGACTCCCCTCATTCGCTCCAACGCAGAACCGGGAATCGGAGCGATGTGTCAGCTGTGTTACTTTCTACCCAGAGGCCAAAGGAAGAAAAGCGAATTCCTTCTCCTCCACAGTGAACGGTTCGGACTCCTTGACCAGGGCACACCACCAGATTCCCATCTTTTCTCCTCCGTCTCCCCTCCTAACCTCCTCCTTTGACCTCAGCTGGTCAGCAATGCTGCCCTTAACCCCTGCTTGATCCTTCCTCCTGACGAACGCAAATGAGCCTTTTGAGAGAGAGGTAACTTCGAGGAATTGATTTGATAGCCCCAGTGACATAAATCAATTTCCTTTATTTTGGTTATGTCTTTAGATGACCAGGATCCTCCTCCCCGCCCCTCCCATACAATGACTGCAAGGGAATGACAGGAGCAGCATCTCTCCCTACAGAATGCTGTGAAACCAAGGACACCCTGAGCCAGACCTCCAAAGGGTTCCTTGTTTTGGGAGCTTAGGGTGAGGCTCCCTTGCTCCTGACAGGTGTCAGAGTTGATTCAGACAAAGCTGATGCAAGCAGCCTATCTTTGATCTGCCTCTCCAATCTTTGCGAGCAGACTCACCAGGCATGGTGGTCACCAAACTGTTCTCTCCAGGACTAGGCCCTCTTTCCTTTTCTACACGGTATGCTTCTAAGAACTTCCACAAGGCAAATGACCCCACATATAATAACTGTCAGGCTGGTGAGTTAATTTCTCAAATTAGGGGATGGCTGAACTCAACCCATGTTAAGAAAACGAAAATACCTGGAGAAGATTCTGCCCACCTTGGACTCTTTCATCTGATTAGTTACAATTAGTCACAAAACTAATTTGGGAGTTCTGTAAGACTCCATCTCTGAGGAAAAGGAATCGGGGAAATAATTTGATGAAAGACAAGAAAGTGCTGGAGAAGAGTTCAATGAGGGGAAGAGATGCCCTCAATTTTCATTTGGGGCTGAGCCTCCTGGGAAGCTAGGGGCAAAGAAGATGAAGTTGGAACGTTTCATTGTCTTCATCAAGAGGGGATAATCTCAAGCTATTACCCCAGTACCATTATTTCCACACAAAATATCTAATAAACTGAAGGTTTTCAACCAGGAGTGATTTTGCCTCCCAGATGGTGCTTGGCCATGACTGGAAACATTTTTTGTTCTCATAACTGGAGATGTTGCTAGTCGTATCAAGTAGGTAGAGCCCAGGCAGGTGGCTAATCATTCTAGAAGGCACAGCGCCCCACCCCACCCCACCCCCAGCAAAGAATTATCTTGTCCAGATGTTCATAGTGCCAGCACTGAGAATCCCCATAACAAACCCAAGAGAAAGGAGAATCCATCACAGCTTGCCTGGAAGAATTTTCTCCAATGAATGTTTTTCAACCCAGCACCAGAACACTGCTTTGCAAAAGGGTCCTTCTGTGCCCAGCAGCCCCTCCTCCCGTCCTGTCGCAAGTGGGAGATGTATCGTGCTAAATTCTAACATCTTCCCCCCCTCAAAAAAAAAGTCTGACTTGTTAAAGTAACTGGAGTCCTTGCATCTGGGTTCCTGTAAGTAAAATCAGTCTTGCCTCCAGGCTTTTTGTAGAGACCCTGAAGTTGAACATGTTGTGGGTATCCACAAATGTGACCATCATTAAATACAGGATAAAGGTATGGATAGATTGAGAGTTTCAGCTAAAGAGTTAGGGTGAGGAGAGCTAGGTCTCACCGGGAGCCACCGAGTATGAGTTTGGTAGACAAATTACGCTCCCCCAGAAAGGCTCTGGATGTATTTAACGTTGTTAAATCACCAGGGAGAGGAATGAGTAAAACAAAACACATTCTTACATGGACAAACAAAGAACGTAGTTAAGGCACACTGCATAACACTGGGCTTAATTCTTCCTAGCTTGGGCTCGATTTATTTAAAGAAAGCAGAAGAGATACATACTTCTTTGGTATCTCATTGCTACAAAAGTCAGGGTCCATTACTATTGGTACAAACTCCTGTTTTAATTTTTGTTAATTGCTAATGAAAAACATTCTAATTGGATTGTGTCTCACTGCCCAAATTAAGGTTGAGAAAGGAAAAATATCAATCCCAGGTCAAACAGCCTTCTGATGATGATGTTAAGAATCTACTAGAAAGGGGATGCCTGGGTGGCTCAGTGGGTTAAGCTGCTGCCTTCCACTCAGGTTATGATCCCAGGGTCCTGAGATCAAGTCCCGCATTGGGCTCCTTGTCCAGCAGGGAGCCTGATTCTCTCTCTACCTCTGCCTGCCACTCTGTCTGCTTGTGCTCTCTCTCTGACAAATAAATAAATAAAATCTTTAAGAAAAAAAAAAAAGAATCTACTAGAAGGGGCACCAGGGTGGCTCAGTTGGTTAAGCCTCTGACTATTGATTTCCGCTCAGGTCATGATCTCAGAGCCCTGGAATGGAGTCCAGGTCGGGCTCCACATTGGGCACAGAATCTGCTTGTCCCTCTCCCTTCCTATCTGCCCCTCCCCCTGTACCTCTCTCTAAAATAAATAAAATCTTTAAAAAGGACTCCACTAGAAAAGTCGATTTTAAATGATATCTAAACTTTAACTAATAATAGTCTATTCTAATAGTGAACATGTTTCCTTGCTTTCTAGTTGTTAAATATTAACTCCTACCCAAGATAAATTATTAAAAACAAAAACAACCCTGAACTTGCCACAAATACTTATCCATTTCCTTCCTGTTTTGTACAGTTCCTTGATTTAATGTCCTCTTAGGGTTTTGTTTTACGATTTTATTTATTTATTTGAGAGAGAGAGAGAAAGCAGGGAGAGAGGCAGGAGGGACAAGCAGACTGTGCTGAGCACAGAGCCTTTCAAGGGGCTCAATTCCAGGACCCTGAGATCATGACTTGAAGGGAAATCCGAGGTTTCCCTGAGTGAGCCACTCACGCGCCCCTCCTCTTAGCCTCTTGATATGACTGCCCCATGTCTGATTCTGAACTCTTCCCAGTTTTGAAAAAAAGAGGTGCCAGTCTGCTATAGACCTGACTCTATAATAGGAACTGGAGAATTGGTGTTACTCTTTTGTAGAGGTTCCATTGGCAGCTCCGATTTATTCTGGCTTCTGAAATCCAATTTGCTCCTCTCTCTTCCTGAAAAAAATAGGTCCCTGTCACTTGGCTGCTTATGGGTGAGCCCTCCGCAAGGTCTGAGGACTGATCTGCCCAGGGGACGATGGACAGATTCCAAGCAGGTTTTTGTATCCCGCTCATCTCTTTCATACCAGCAGCTTTTCACTCCTTCCCAGATGCCTCCAGATTGTGGAGCAGAGTTCTGATGCCAGAGTTCACATTTTCCCATGCCTTGGCACATGCCTATGAAGATTGCCTGCTGCAAAACAACACCGATTGCTTGATTTATATTATAACTGTCTCCTTTACATGCTCAAATAACTGTTTGAAACTCCAAAGGGTCATTCCCCAGAATGTCCTGCAATCCACACTGTAATTCACACGCAACTTTACAGAAGAGTTACCAGACTCACCTTTAAACTACATCTTTCCTTCCTCAAAACTCACTTCCAGACTTTTGTGTGCAACAGAGCATTTTACAGAGTTGAAAACTTTCCATGCGGTGTTCTTTGTCACTTAAAATAATTAAATCCACACATTCCCTAGAGCCAGCAAAGGCTGCATTCCTGTTTTTAAAATCGGTCACTGGTGTTTCCTTATGTCACTATACCATAGTTTGCCGAACCATTTCCTTATTTGGCGTTTGGATTGTTTGGATTATAAATAGCAACGCATGGACATCTTTGCACAAATTGCATTTTTTTCCCTTTTGGGTTATTTCCTTGGGGTATATTCCCAAAACTGGTATTACTGGGTCAAAGGTTTGAAAAGTTGCATAGCTCTTGTTACCCAGTGCCAGAATATTCTTGAGACAGACTGCTGTATATCTGAACACTTGAAATGTTTAACCGGGTTTCCCACGATATACAATAAGAATAAGTTGAATTTAACTTCTCGTAGTCTTCAGCGAAGGAAGGAGTTACAAAATTTCAAAACCAAACAAAAGCAAAGACAGCAGCAATCTTGCTGGAGCCAGAGAGGATCTCTCTTAGGTTAACTTGGTAAAATGTCCACCACAAGGGCTCAGTAAAATATCTGTGTTCCTGGCAGAACAGAAAACAACACCCAAGCTTCTGCGAAGTACCATCAGCTCATAGCTGAGGCGGAGTGGTTTCAGGGAGAATTTAAAGCCGGCACTTGGAGGGTAGGGTGGGGAGAGAGGTGGAAAATAAAAAAAAGGAGCGTCCTGGTGGCTCAGCCGGTGAAGCATCTGACTCTTGATTGTGGCTCAGGTCATGGTCTCAGGGTCGTGAGATCGAGCCCAGAGTGGGGCTCCGTGCTCAGCGGGGAGTCTGCCTAGGTTCTCTCCCTCTCTTTCTGCTTCCCACTCATGCTCGCTCCCTCTCTCTTTCTCTCTTTCTCAAAAAAGAAAAGAAAAATAAGGGACGCGCTCTGCTCTTATGGCTGTCTCTGTGGTGGCGGCAGCAGCACAGAAAGAAAATTAGCTGGTTCTGATTCAGATTATTTACACCATGAAAGTGACATCCAAGAACTGTGATGCCTAGGACCTTGGGAACCTCAGTTTAAGAATCAAAACCAAACCAAACCAAAAATAACCCACTGAGTCATCCTTGCCATCTGGTTCCTCAGGCTAATAATAGTGATGATGACGGTGGCAATGAACACAGACCAAGTACGACGTGCCCGTCACTTTTCTAAGGGCTTTACCCACATCAGTCATTTTATCCCAACTTCCATTCTTACACCCACTTTGCAGATGAGAAAACAGAATCAGAAAGCTAAGAAGCTTCGCCGAAGCCACAGAGCTGGTAAATGTCAGAGCCAGACTCGAACCCAGACAGCCGACCACAATGCCTTGTGCTCTGACCACGACACCGTACCACCTTCAGGGGCAGCAAGAGCGAAAGGGTTCAGGGATGGTTCGATGATGCACTAGAATATCCAATTGTGGGCTCTCTTCTAAATATTTCAAATTATTTCTGCTTCCTGTCTACTCATCTAAATTGAAACAATGTTACTCAAACATGTTTTCTTCAAATTTAAATTATATGTGTCTCTCAGGTGCCTGGGTGGCTCAGGGTCCTGGGATGGAGCCCCCCCATCGGGCTCTCTGCTCAGCAGAGAGCCTGCTTCCTCCTCTCTCTCTGCTGGCCTCTCTGCCTAGTTGTGATCTCTGTCTGTCAAATAAATAAATAAAATCTTTTTTTTTAAATATTTTATTTATTTATTTGAGAGCGAGACAGTGAGAGAGAGCATGAGTGAGGAGAAGGTCAGAGGGAGAAGCAGACTCCCCATGGAGCTGGGAGCCTGATGCGGGACTCGATCCCGGGACTCCAGGATCATGACCTGAGCTGAAGGCAGTCGTTTAACAAACTGAGCCACCCAGGTGCCCCAATAAAATCTTTTTTTAAAAGTGTCTTTCGTGGGACACCTGGGTGGCTCAGTTGGTTAAGCAGCTGCCTTCGGCTCAGGTCATGATCCCAGCGTCCTGGGATCGAGTCCCACATCGGGCTCCTTGCTCGGCAGGGAGCCTGCTTCTCCCTCTGCCTCTGCCTGCCTCTCTGTCTGCCTGTGCTCGCTCTCTCTCTCTCTCTCTAACAAATAAATAAATAAAATCTTTTTAAAAAATTATATATATATGTATACATATATATATGTATATATATACACACACACATACACACATGGATATATAGGATATATATATATCCTATATATATGATTTAAATATCAAATATGATTTTTAAATGCCTAAGAAGGACTGAATTGAAATACACCAAAAATATCAACGTCGACTATCTCTAGGTGGTGGAATCCTGGGTATTTTTTTCTTCTTTCCACATTTCTATTTCTTTTTAATTGTTCTCTTTTTCTTTTTTAAATATGTTATTTGCTCATTTGAGAGAGAGGGAGAGCATGGGTGGAGGGGAGAGGCAGAGGGAGAAGGAGAGGCAGGCTCCCTGATGAGCAGGGAGCCCAATGCAGGACTCGATCCCAGGACCCCGGCATCATGCTTGACCATCCGAGCCACTCGGGTGCCTCCTCTTAATTGTTCTAAGCACGGGTTACATTTTTCCGTACTCTGTATTTTGAAAAAACTTCAAATAAAAAAGGAAGTGCAATGAACCTTTATAGAGCCTTCCTCTGAATCACCAACTATTCACATTTTTCCATATTTGCCTTATGTCTCTCCCTATATATATAGTGCATGTACTATACATGTACTGTACACTGTATACTATAATGTACATTTTTTTAAAATATGTATTTAGGGGCGCCTGGGTGGCTCAGTGGGTTAAGGCCTCTGCCTTCGGCTCAGGTCATTATCCCAGGGTCCTGGGATGGAGCCCCGCATGGGACTCTCCACTCTGCAGAGAGCCTGCTTCCTCCTCTCTCTCTGCCTGCCTCTCTGCCTACTTGTGATCTCTGTCTGTCAAATAAATAAATAAAATCTTTTTTTAAAAAATCAGCAAAATTGATTAAAAAAAACAAAAAAAAATGTATTTATTTATTTGACGTAGAGACACAGCAAGAGAAGGAACACAAGCAGGGGGAATGGCAGAGGGAGAAGCAGGCTCCCCGCTGAGCAGGGAGCCCGACGCAGGGCTGGATCCCAGGACCCTGGGACCATGACCTGAGCAGAAGGCAGACGCTTAATGACTGAGCCACCCAGGCGTGCCCTGCATACTTATTTTTGATCAGTCATTTAAGGATAATTTGCCAACATCACAAGGCTTCATGTGTTTCCTAAGAACACAGGCATTCTCTTACATAACAGTAATGTGTTATTTTCTTTAATCCCAAAGAACCTCAGTTTAAGAAAAACAACTAACTAGGGGCACCTGGGTGGTGCCATCGCGTGAGCATCCAGTTCTTGATTTGGGCTCAGGTCATGATCTCAGGGTCGAAGGATTGAGCCCCACATCAGGCTTCACACTGAGTGTGGGGCCTGCTTGGGATTCTTTTCCTGCCTGCACACCTGCTCTCTTTCTCTAAAAAAATAAATAAATAAACAAAAATTTTTAAAAAGGAAAACAAATAATTAACAATAAACTAAAGAGTTTCTGTTTCGTTACCATGCACTGCAGGTTAAATGGCCTTTCCTTGCTCACTGACGCTCATTTGCCCTGATTAATCCTTGTCCACCTGCCCAGCTGTACCCCCATCTCTCCTGGGGAACTTTCCAGAACACTCTTGACTCCTTCACATCACTGAACCTCAGTTTCCTGTCAATGTTTTAAGTGTCTTGGTACCAATCTATGCACTTCCTTCCTTCTCTGAAGGCCAACAGGTTGCTTATTTAATTAGTGTAACACTCAGATTAGTTTAAAATTAATATCATTATTTTATTACTATAATGGAAATTTTAAAATCCTAAAGGTTTTTAATTATTTTTTCATAAATGTCTTATAATTATAACTTAGGTAAACAGGGTCCCTCTTTCAATTTAATGATTTGCCAGCTAAATAATTTATTCATTTAGCTCATATTTATTGAGCATCTACCATACCTTAGGCACTGTTGGAGTTAAAGTAGCTAGCACTTTTGAGCAATTAACATCTCCCAGGTATTTCACCTGGGACACCTGAGTTAATCCTCACAACTATCATCATTCTCATTTTCCAGATGGGTAAACAGAGAAGTTAAGTTATTTGCCCAAGGTTGCACAGCTAGCCAGAATTCTGAGGCAGGTGATCTGCCTCTGTCTGGAACCCATGCTCACAGGCACCAGGTGATACTGCTGGGAGTGCCCCAGGGGAGGCCCATCTGTGGGGCCAGCAAGAACACCAGCACTTGTGAGATAGTGGGGATGCTTGCCTTAGATGGGGTTGGTTGTGGTCGAGGAAGAAACCCAAAAGGCAGTTCTGTTCCCCCTGCTTCTGGGCATGAGCAGATAAAAACAGATAACAGCAAGAAAAGTATGCTTCTGTGCAGGTAATTATTTCCATAAACACTGACAATGGAGTCTTGGCCCTACTTAACTTGGCTTCCAGGATATTCTCGGTGTTTGTGCTCCCTCTAGCCACTCCTCCTGTCTCCTCTGCCAGCTTGCTCGTCCTCCTTCACCCTGGCTTTCCATGTCTCCAGGACTCAGGCTCTGGCTCAAGCCTCGTTTCCCTCCCATCCCATCCAAGGTTAAAACTACTGTCTGCACTGTGTATCTTCTGTTTGGCCCTTTTGGCTCCTGCTCAGGGCTGGATGGAATCCATCAGGCTCCTTTCCCTGGGCTTGCATTGGGGTTTTGCAGAGGAGAGCTACAAACAAGGGGCAAGATGGGGAAAGAGTCCGAGGTATTTATTCCTACCGGGTCACTGAGCTTTGACAGCGGATGCCGCGCCCGTTTTCATTGATTTCCGGCAACCCTACCTATACTTTTATTAACAACATCCTTCTGACACTCTCCACGAAGTATCCAGCTGGGGCATGCCTTCTGCTTCCCACAGGGGCCTCTGCCTAACCCCCAGGGACTGTCACGTCAATAGCCCCCATCCTGACCAACATCTACTGTTTTCTAGCGCTGTGCATTCAGCCACTCATTCCACCTAGAGAGGTGGAATTCTCTGGATTTCTCCCAGATGCCTCAAACGCAAGACATACAAGCCTAGAGTGGTATAATAATATATATGGTCTTTGTCCCCTGTTTCTGGCACAGAGCTCCTAAAACCCTTGGAATTTCTATGTGATAAGAGTGATAAAAGTGTCTTGATGTTCATAACAAACCCCTTTGAACCACACCTGAGTTCATGTTAATGAGGTGACTTCTGGAAAGCACCTAAGGGGAGCCTGCTGGGCGAACCAGCCATGTGATTATCATGAGTTGGAACTTACCATCCTCCTGCTGTGATCTTGGCGGGGGAGGGGGGGCAGGGACTAGAGGTTGAATCAGTCGCCAATGGCCAATGATTTCACAAATCATGCCTATGTGATTAATTCTCCATAAAACCCCAAAGGGATGGGGTTCAGGGACCCACTGGGCTGGTGAACACATGGAGATGTGGGGACAGTGGTGCAACCCAAGAGAGTATGGAAGCTCCCACCTTTCCCCCATACCATGCCCTGTGTCTCTCTTCCATCTGGCTGCTCCTGAGTTCTATCTTTTTATAATAAAATAATAAACTAGTAATTCAGTAGGTAAAATATTTCTCTGAGTTCTGTGAGCCACTCTAGCAGATTAATCCGACTCAAGGAGGGGGTCATAGGAACCCCTGATCTATGGATCTATTGTCAGTCTCTCAGAAGCACAGGGGATGACCCGCGCTTACCAATGGCATCAGAAGGGTGGGGAGGTGGGGGTGGGTGTAGGACTGACCCCTCACGCTGTGGGATCTGACACCATCTCCAGGTAGATAGTGTCAGAATCGACTTGAATTGTAGGACACCCAACTTGTATCCTGAGAATTGCTTATTGGATGTGTGGGCACAAACCCTCTCCACATACTGAAATTGGGTCCAGAACCCTAATACTGGGGAATGGGGATAATTACTAAAGGGTAAGGGATTTCTATGGGGAAGCAATAAAAATGTTTTAAAATTGATCTTAGTGGGGCGCCTGAGTGACTCAGTTGATTAAGCACCTGACTCTTGATTTTGGATCAGGTTAATGATCTCAGGGTGAAGAGCTCGAGTCTCGCATTCTGCTCTGCGTTGGGTGTGGAGCCTGCTTGGGATTCTCTCTCTCCCTCTCCATCTGCCCCTTCCCTCACCTGCTCTCACTCTCTAAAATAATAAATAA
The DNA here is from genome assembly GCA_003697995.1 of Taxidea taxus jeffersonii. Taxonomy (NCBI): domain Eukaryota; kingdom Metazoa; phylum Chordata; class Mammalia; order Carnivora; family Mustelidae; genus Taxidea; species Taxidea taxus. The sequence goes on from RCUC01164777.1 coordinate 38,832, forward strand.
AGTCTCTTTTTAAAAAGATTTTATTTGGGGCACCTGGGTGGCTCAGTGGGTTAAAGCCTCTGCCTTCAGCTCAGGTCATGTTCCCAGGGTCCTGGGATCAAGCCCCGTATCGGGCTCTCTGCTCAGCAGGGAACCTGCTTCTCCCTCTCTCTCTCTGCCTGCCTCTCTGCCTACTTGTGATCTCTGTCTGTCAAATAAATAAATAAAATCTTAAAAAAAAAGATTTTTTTTATTTATTAGAGAGAGCATGAGCTGGGAGAGGAGCAGAGGGAGAGGGAGAAGCAGGCTTCCCACTGAGCAGGGAACCCCATGTGGGGCTCAATCTCCGGACTCCAGGACTATGACCTGAGCCGAAGGCAGATGCTTAATCTACTGAGCCACCCAGGCACCCCAATAAATAAATCTTAAAAAAGTTTTTTAAAATAGGGATACATGGGTGGCTTAGTCATTAAGCATCTGCCTTCGACTCGGGTCATGATCTCAGGGTCCTGGGATCAAGCCCTGCATCAGGCTTCCTGCTCCACGGGAAGTCTGCTTCTCCTTCTCCCACTCCCCCTGCTTGTGCTCCCTCTCTCACTATGTCTCTTTCTGTTAAATAAATAAAATCTTTTTAAAAAAAATTTAAGTAAAAATAAAATAAAATTGATCATAGTGATTACTCCACTCTGTGGATATACTAAAAAACCAACAAATTGTACACTTTAAATGGATGAATTTTATGACATGTGAATTATATCTCAATAAAGCTCTTACTGAAAAAAATTCTTTATAGGACCTCCAAGAGCCGGCTTGTCCAGGGCCTCACCTACCTCGCCCCCCTCACCTCAAGCCATGTAGACAGCCTACCCCAGCCTCCTCCTGGCTTTTGCCCAGACCTCTTCTCAGAACTCTGCCCCCACTTCACATCCAAGTCCCTCTCCAGTCCAAATCACTTCCTCAAGGAAACCTCCTTGCCTGCCTACCCCAAGCCCAGATCAAGAACCTGGCCGGGCTCCCATGCAACTCCCCCTTCCCCCTCCTACCCCGTGTGTCAGTCTGTGATTCTCTGAGTCATGTCTGTCTTCCCCAGGACACTCAAAGCCCCATGAAGGCCCCGCCATGCCTGCTTTGATCACCCTTGTGAGTGACCTCAGGGAAACCAGAAGGAGGCCTCAGTGTGTCTTTGTTGAATAATAATGGACAATCTGCAGCTATTTGCTGAAGAGTTGGAAAACCAGCTAACAAATTATAGATGCACGGAGCTTAGCGCCCCACACATGACTCAATAAAAAGACATTCTGAGGCACTCCCAGCCGAAAATTAAAAAGAGGTTGAAAACCCAAAGGGTAAGGTAGGCTTATGCAGAACAGAAACGCTGGCCTCTTCCCAGAAGAAGTTGACTCCCCAGAAGGCGGGGGACCAACTCTCTCAGCCACTCATTCTAGGAAGTCATGACTAAGGCGTGGGGCTGTTTTGCAAGATAGAGACTCACTCTCCCAGGTCCTAGGATAAGAGAGACAGTGTGAACCGAATCTTGCTTCAGCCTGGATGGGCTTTTAACGGAGAATGTTTGCTTTTTGCCACGGGTCACAGACCTACTGGTGGCTCAACCAACTTTTACCACATCGCCTCAGCCCCGGTGACATTGCAGGTCCCTTGTCACCTTTATGATGCTTTGGACATTACGAATGCAGAAAAGACACACAGAAAACACCATGGTGATAACAGAACTTGTCGTTACACAATTAATATTAATACGGTGATGCCAAGTTTCATCAGCACCATTGCTAAATACACTTGTCTTACTTTCCTGCCGTCCCTTTCCATGGTTGCTTGACACTCTCCTAGGTTCGGAGCATTTTTTTTTACTCCTCTATCTTTGTAGAGTTACAGTAATCTTCAGAACCAAGAGGAAACATAATAATATCTCTGAGAAGCCAAGGTTCTGGGTCTGCATTGCAAACTGCCAGATTTAGGACGGGCGTATGGAGCACGGTCGCACTTTCCAACCTAAGCCTCCGTTTTCCATTTAACCTTGACTAGATACAACAACAAGATCTTAAAAACCCATCCCTTGGAAATTGGTGTCGCTCACCAGAATAGTGTTTTCTACTAATCTTGCTTAACTCGCCCAACCCCACTGTCTCATCATTCGAATATGTAGTATTGGCTGGGCCTGTTACAATTATTAAAAATAATTGTAAATATTAAAACATTAAATTAAATTTTAAAAAGTGTTAATGAAAGCTTATTATATCTCGTAATGATGACCTGTGGCTCTAGAGAGATGTGATTCTTCATCTGTCTCCCCCTCTTTCTGCCCCTCAGCCCTGCTTGTGCTCTCCCCCCTCACTCTATCTCAAATAAATAAATAAAATCTTTTTTAAAAATTAACAATTAAAAATTAGTATGATTTATTATCATAAATCATATATCACCTTTTCTGTTTTGGGGTCTTCACATGCTTAGCTTCCTGTATTTTATTTTATTTTTTTTAACATTTAAAGATTTTTTTTTTTAATTTAACAGAGAGAGAATGCACACAAGCAGGGGGATTGGACAGACATAAGAAGAGGAAAAAGCAGGCTCCGCATTGAGCGGGGAGCCTGATGTAGGGCTCCATCCCAAGACCCTGGGATCATGACCTGAGCCGAAGGCAGCCGCTTAACCGACTGAGCCACCCAGGCGCCCTGCTTAACTTATTTTAGTTCATCATAATTACTTTTCCCTTTTTAACGTCAAAATTGTTACAGTTTGGTCAGTGGCTTCCTTATTCTTCCACCACTACTGTCTGAAATCCTTGTTTCCTAGGCGCTTCTAAAGTTGCCTTGCCCCGGGATGCAGAGTCGTCCTCCGGTAAGGGGGCAGTGGGGGAGGGGGGGCGGGGGGGCGGCAGCTACCCCAAGTCCTGCTGTGGATGGGTTCCAGTCAGGGTCCGAAAAGAAAAACACATTTTTGTTAGAGATCATGAGCTCAGACCAATCGAATTTACTTCCTTTTTCCCCCCAACTATAAACATTTTTTAACTTACCTTCTCTACAATATTTCTGCTTCCAGTTTTTTTGTTCCTTCACCAATAATGCCATCACATTTCCTTCTGTTTTGTATTCCTCCTCCTCCTTGCCGGCCACCATCATGCCAACCCTTTGTTGACCCTGGAGTCTGTTGTTGGGTGGGTCTCCTTGCTGCTGTAACAAACCTGTTGCCCTCCATAAACATCACGAGACTCAAACCACCAACACACACACACACACACACACACACACACACACACACACACACCCCGACCAGAGCAGGCATCCTTATGCCCGCTGTTTTGCTCCCGGAGGCCTCCTGAAAGCCAGACATCTTTTTAACACAATGACTCCTTCTGGAGTAAAATCCTAACTGAGAGTCTCTGGGAATATTTGGTTTTTGTTGTTACTGTTTTTGCTAACCTGTCCTTTGGGAAGCTGACATTGATTCTTGCAGGATATTTTCATTTAATTTTTTAAAAGTATCATTCTTGCTGTATCTCATTTGAAAAGCATCCCACAAAGAAAGGATAAAGAAGACTGTTTCCTTTCAGAAGTGCTGGAAACCGCTGAAAAGCATAAAGATGAAAATGAAAAGCACTCCAATCTCATCACCTAGAAATAACTCCTGCCAACATTTTGCCATCAGATGTGTGGACTGTAACAGAGAAATCCGCATGAAACTGAGAGAGCTGCTGAGCCTCGGGCAATTGTGTCATTGGAGATTTCTTAGGGCTTCTCTAAAATGTTAAAAAAGAAATGGGGCACCTGGGTGGCTCAGTGGGTTAAAGCCTTTGCCTTTGGCTCAGGTCATGATCTCAGGGTCTTGAGATCCAGCCCCTAATGGGGCTCCCTGCTCAGTGGGGAGTCTGCTTTTCCCTGTCCCTCTGCTCCTACCCCCTGCTCATGCTCATGCTCTGTCTCTCTTGTGCTCTCTCTCTCTCTCTCTCTCTCAAATAAATAAATAAAATCTTAAAAATTAAAATAAAATTTTATTTTTTTAAAAGATTTTATTTATTTATTTGTCAGATAGAGAGCACAGGAGCGAGTACAGGCAGACAGAGTGGCAGGCAGAGGGAGAAGCAGGCTCCCTGCCGAGCAAGGAGCCCGATGTGGGACTCGATCCCAGGACGCTGGGATCATGACCTGAGCCGAAGGCAGCCGCTTAACCAACTGAGCCACCCAGGCGTCCCTAAAATAAAAGTTTAAAAAAGAGTTGTAATGAAAAGTTATCGACGATGGTATAATCCCGATTTAAAAGTATGTATTTATGTGGATGCCGGCTGGCTCAGTGGGTTGAGCATGGGACTCTTGAACTCAGGGTTCCAGGCTTTAACCCACTGAGCCACCCAGGTGCCTCTAACTAATGTTTCTTAATGAGAAACATTTGTTTCCTGGTAAACTTAGTCAACTGTCCCATAAAAATCAGAAGACTTGGGGTGCCTGTGTGGCTCAGTGGGTTGGGCCTCTGCCTTCGGCTCAGGTCATGGTCTCAGGGTCCTGAGATAGAGCTGCACATCTGCCTCTCTGCTCAGCAGGAAGCCTGCTTCCGCCTCTCTCTCTCTCTGCTTACTTGTGATCTTTCTCTCTCTGTCAAATAAATAAATAAAATCTTAAAAAAAAAATCAAAAGACTTATCATCTCTCACTGGATAATCAAAAACCTATTCTGGGGGGCGCCTGGGTGGTTCAGTCAGTTAAGCATCTGCCTTCAGCTCAGGTCATGATCCCAGGCGGGATCTGAGTTGGGTTCTGAGATGGAGCCCCAGGCGGGATTCCTTGCTCAGTGGGGAACCTGCTTCTCCCTCTGCCTCTGCACCCCATCTCCCACTTGTGCTCACTTGTGCTCTCTCTGTCTCTCTGACAAATCAATAAATAAAATATTTTTTAAATATTTATTTATTTGGGGGTAGGGAGAGGGTCAGAGGCAGAGGAGGAGAATCCCAGCAGACTCAGCATGGCGCCCAACCTAGGGCTCAATGCCAGGACCCTGAGATCATGGCCTGAGTCCAGATCAAAAGCCGAAGGCTTAATCAACTGAGCCACCCAGGCACCTCCATGACCACCCTATTTAAAACACCAACCCACCCTCCTACATTCCTCTTTGCCATCACCCTCTGTGTTCCCAATCTCTTTCCCTTCCCTTCTATCTTTCCTTCTGCTTTCCCATGTTGATAGATTTATGGGTTGCTCTGTGTCAGCATCCTAAAATATAGGCTATACTAGGGGAGGAATTGTCCTGTTCGCTGACGTATTCCAAGCACTTAGAATAGTGCCTGGCACATGGTAGACACTCAGTAAAGATCTGCTGAAACTGGTTAGTGCTCACACCATAGCAATCGGCAAATAATTTGAACACATTGGCTTAAAATGCCCTAAAAAAGTGTCCTTTAAAAAGCAGCCAAAGGATAAAAGAAATAAAGCAAAAAAAGAAAAAAAAAAAGCACATCATGGGAAAATGACTGAGGTTGGCAAACATTATAAATCCAAAATAATTGGTGTATCTGGGTGGCCCAGTCAGACTCTTGGTTTTGGCCCAGGACATGATCTCAGGGTCATGAGATCGACCTGTGCCTTGGGCTCTCTGCTGAGCGTGGAACCGGCTTGAGATTTTCTCTGTCTCTCCCTCTGCTCCTCCCCACTCTCTCTCTCACACACACACAAGGAAGGAAGGAAGAAAGAAAGAAAAAAAAGAAAGGAAAGGAAAAGAAAAAAAAAGGAAAGGGAAGGGAAGGGAAGGAAAAGAAAAGAAAGGGGCGCCTGGGTGGCTCAGTCAATAAGCGTCTGCCTTCAGCTCAGGTTATGATTCCAGGGTTCTGTGATCAAGCCCCCCCACATCGGGCTGCCTACTCAGAGGGGAGTCTGCTTCTCCCTGTCCCTCTGGCCCTCCCCCTGCTTGTGCTCTCTCTGACCGTGTCTCTCTCTCTCTCTGTCAAATAAATAAATAAATATCTTAAAAAAAAAAAAGAAAAAATTCAAAATGATTGTATGCAGAATTAGGATATCCACCATCCCACTGCCCTGCCACCCACACCTTCAATTACCAGACTAAAAGAGGCATGGCCTTGCTGGTGAAGAAAATGCTCTTCCTTTTGCTTTGTCGATTCTCAAGTTCATTTCGGAGTTAAAGCTTGCTTTATTTCAGCTTGTCACGTTCCCGAACATTTGGAAGTTTCTAATCCGCTTTCAGAGGATATCACTGTTCTCCGTCTCATGATTCGCTGTCACTTGAAAGGTCTTTACCTGGAGTTCTCGGTCAGTTTCAGTTTCTTACAATGCTATGTTTTCCTCTTTCCTGAATTCTTCTCTTGTTTTGCTAGGGTTTCTCCAGCACACTCAGTCAAATCAAACATTGTTTGTTTGTTCCAGGAAGGGAGTGGAGGTAGTGAGCTTGCTGAGTCCTTCAGACGGTGTCTCTCTTTTGTTCGTGTCTAGAATGCCTCCCAGTTTACATTCCAGGGGATAGAAGTCAGTCTTTGCCACCATAGTGTCCTCCATGGGTTGCTCAAGCTCCCTGGGCTTCCCCATCTCCCTCGACCTCCCAGTGGCTGTGTAATTGCATAAAAAGAGTGGGAGTCAGCTTTCTGAAATAGATGTTCTCTATGCTTGGAGGAAGTAGCGAGCAAATTCAATGTGTGTCCATCCTGTTTTATTAGGAACCTCATGAGTGTGTCTTGTCATGAAAGCTTACTGTGAAGAATTTTATAAAAACAAATCACCCGCTGGGGAGCCTGGGTGGCTTGGTTGGTTAAGCACCTGGCTTGGGCTCAGCTTATGATCTCGGGGTCGCCACTGCACAAGGGAGTCTGCTTCTCCCTCTCCCTCTGTCCCTTCTCCCACTTGTGTTCTCTCTCAAATAAATAGATAAAATCTTTAAAAGAAAATCACCCACTGATTTATCCCTGGAGAATATCTAGATTCTTATAAAGCAAGCTTGCCTAGAGCAAAGGGTAAGCGAAAAATAGCCAGAAATGTGGCCCATCCACATTTTCCATCAACAATCAAGAGGTAAAAGGGCTGGAGGAAGTCAAAAAATGAGACAAAATTTTAGGAAAATGGGGAAAAATTGAGAGACAACCTGGAGGTGACATTCAAGCTCAGCTTAAAAAGAAACGAAAAAAAGAAAAAAGTCATCTGTTGTCTTATATCCGTTGATAGAATCAGTACAAAGAAATTCAGTGGGAGCCTTGGCAAATGGGAATAATGAATACCGTTTTCTGAATTAAGGTAGGACCCAGCACTATTCAAAATCTCTGGTCTTGGTAGATGTAAATACATAAAATATCAAGCATTTACTTAATCAGAGAAGGGTTAAAATTCTCAAAAACACAAAGGACAAATCCCTCCCAGCAGGCCACACCTCCTCTCTTGATTCCCTGCTTGCATTTTGGGAAACAGCTGATAGCCCTACAACCCACCGACAAGGTCTTCAGAGCAACAAGGGAACAGATGATTAGAAGCCTTGCAGAGTGGCTGAACTATCCGGGGCTCTTTTATTCCTCCCGCCGCCCCCCACCCCGCCCCCGGCAGAGCAACCACAGGCCCACAGCGCCCTCTGCCGTTGAATTGCAAAAGACGGTACCTGGGTGTTGGGACCAAGACAGCTAACGGATTCTGGTCTTGGGCAAGAGGCAAATTACAAGAGCAGAAAAAACTCGAAATTAGTTTCCATGCAAAACCTCAGGATGAGTTCATCTTGCTGGTAACAGACAGCAAAGACAAAGCAAAATAAAAAACCCGGCAGCTGAATTTTTCCAGCAAGGCAGCTTCTCAGCCTTTTCGAAGCTGAGCGGAAAACCCCAATTCACCCGCACCAAGGCTCCAAAACAGGGAAAATACACTTTTTCTTGTGGCGTTTGTGAAGCACATGTAATGCTGTCTGTAGAGACTGAGCCCAGAGCAGCGAGCTTAGAAGTAAATGGAGGGATTTAGGAGCTTGTCTTCTGGGAACCCCCCCTCAAAAAAAGAATAAACTCCTAGCTTTTCAGTTCCGGCATTATAATGTACGTGCATGCCCTAAGAGAGGTAAAATTAGAGGCTACATGACAATGTTATAATGGAAGGTTTTCACTTCTATTTGTAGATTGCTTAATTGATCCTTTTTCCTTGCCAAAGGCACCAGACAGCCTTGAGATCCTTAAATGCTCCCATCTTAAAATCACTTATTTAACCATGAAAGAGATACTAGTTTATAAACAAGGATATTCATCTTGTATATACATCTGTGTGATCTTTTAAGGTATCTGAGCAGACAGAGAGAGGCCACTCAGCTCAGTGGCCAGGACCCTGGAGCCAGACTGCTTGTTCAAAAACGTGCCTTGCCCTTGCCATAAGGCAAGCTCCTTACCTCTCTGTGCCTCAGTATCCTCATCTGTAAAATGGGGGTGACAACAGGCTCTATCTCATGGAGTTGTTATGAGACTTGAGTGAGTCAATATTTGTAAAGTGTTTCAAACAGTGTCTGGCAGAACTAGGTTAAGTGTTGGTTTAATATCAATCAATGATTAAATAGTGCCAAACAATAATAAAATAAAAAGTGTGTGGTGGCACTGATGTCTGCTTTTTTTAAAAGATTTTATTTATTTAGGGACGCCTGGGTAGCTCAGTTGGTTAAGCAGCTGCCTTCGGCTCAGGTCATGATCCCAGCGTCCTGGGATCGAGTCCCACATCGGGCTCCTTGCTCGGCGGGGAGCCTGCTTCTCCCTCTGCCTCTGCCTGCCAATCTGTCTGCCTGTGCTCACTCTCTCTCTAACAAATAAATTTAAAAAATACTTAAGAAAAAGATTTTATTTGTTTATTTGTCAGAGAGATTAATAGAGAGAGCACAAGCAGGGGGAGCAGCAGGAAGAGGGAAAAGCAGGCTCCCCACTGAGCAAAGAGTCTGATTCGGGGCTCCATCCCAGGACCCTGGGATCATGACCTGAGCCGAAGGCAGATGCTTAATGACTGAGCCACCCAGGTGTCCCTGACATCTGGTTTTCAGTACCTGGAACTGCAATCAGCAGAAGTTTTTTTTTTTTTTTTTTTTTTTTGATCAAGCATGCCTTCCCTGTGTTCATGAGGTCTTCAACTGTGATGTCTTTGAAACCCTCTTTTTAAGAGAAAGAGAGAGCACACATGTGGGAGGGGAAGAGCAGGGGGAGAGAGAATCCAGAGGGAGAATCTTATGCAGGCCCCAGGACCGAGCAGATGTGGGGCTTGATCTTGTAACCCCGAGATCATGACCCCAGCCAAAATCAAGAGTCAGACACTAAACCGACCGAGCCACTCAGGTGCCCGCTCTTTGTCACCCTCTTTCTCCTTAGGTGCAATACAGTGTTTCCCTTCTCTGATAGGGAGAAAGGTGGCCTCTCGGGGCCAGAAAAAGTGGCCCAGCTGGGAGAGGCTCATTTGGGTGAAGAGCAAAATGAGTTTCAGGTTTATCTTTTCTTTTTTTTTTTTTTTTAAACCTCTTTGTAACAGTCAGACAAAAGACACCCAAAATACATAAGGTTCATCAATGAATCCAGCAGCACCTTTAAGACCCTGGTCCCTATCTGGAGCTTGGGGACAATTCACAGCTCTAAAATTTCTATAAAGGGCTCAGCAATGGCCATCTGCTTGGAAGGGAAACCAGCAGAGTTGTCAAAATACACTGGTTTTGTTTGCCTCTTCAGCACACTGCCTTATTGGAGCTGGCCTGGAAGCCGGGGCTGGTGAGGGACCACCCCTGTCACTGCCACAACCCCCCCCCCCCCGCTCCCCTCTCCTGCATTATCCTCTTTTACTTCACCCTGTCCTTTTCCGCTGTGACTTGATGGAGTGTATAATTTCACATTTATTTGCTCGTCTCTTTCCTCTCTCCTCCGTGGCCGTCCCTGCCGTCAGCAAGGGGACCGCAGCCGTGTTATTTACCGGTGCGGCCGGCTTCTCAGAACAGTGGCCAGCACACATGACCTCCTCGACAAGCGGCTGCAGACTAAATGGACAAATGACCTCTGTGGTTGCTTCTCATATGCACGGATCAACAACAATCAAAACAAGTTCGATGAGATGAAAGGAAGAGGGAAGGACTTGGCCCAGGAGAAAATGTTGATTCCTCCGTTATTTCCGAAAACCTTGGCTTTGAAGTTGTTGTCTGAGGACGGAGAGGGCTACTTCCCAGCACGCCTTGACAGCAGGGTACTTCTGCAGGGAGTTGATGAAAGGACAAGAGAGAGAGAGGGCTGTCCCTGCGGGAGCCTCTTTGCTCTGGACACGGGCCCCGCTCTCCTTCCTTCAAGTTGTTGAGAGCCTGGCCCTCTGCCGGCTGTCGTCTGCACAGAAGGTACAGACCTTTCTGGAAAAAGAAGGAAATTTCTCCATCACTCTTTCCCGAATAGCCTTGGTTGCCCTCCATTGAGGACATTTTAGTCACCGTTTGGATCTAATTCAGGAAAGGAATGGGAGATGCAGAAGCTTTCTGCAAGAGGGTTTTTCACTGGGGCATGTGGGGCCATCTGTTTTCCCAGGGAGGCCTAGGAGTTTGAGTTATTAAGGAAAAGACCTGGCATTCCAGCATAGCTTGGCTGACTCCCTGGTTTCCACTCAGGGCTAGAGGGTGGGGTGGACTCCAGGACATGTGGGCACAGTGCCCTCCCGAATTCAGTCTGTCTCTGCGTCTCTCATCTGATACCTTTTGTTTTCCATACTAACATCTGACCCAGTACCTACACGTGCCCGGACAGCCACACAGGAGCCCCTCACCTGTGTGTGAGCCACCGCATGTGTGTCCCCAGCAACTCACGGGCACCTAAGTCGTAAGACTTAAGGAAAAGGGGCCCCTTCTTGTGATTTCTACGCCGTAAAAGTGGGTTACAGCAATGTTCCTGAATATATGATCCGTGTGTATGTGTGTGTAGATAAAACTACCATATTTTGTGCTAATATCTGTTATTCTGCTTGTGCTCATTTAATGTTACTCTCATAAATGAATAAACCCATTCTACTTTGTTTTCTGAACCTCACAAGAGACAACCAACCCTGTATTTTCCTATTTGAGTTATTCCAGAACATTCCTTCTTTCTTGGGATGCCATGTCCACATCCCTATTTTCAAGTCAAGAAGCTAAAGCTCGGGCGCCTGGGTGGCTCAGTGGGTTAAAGCCTCTGCCTTCAGCTAAGGTCATGATCCCAGAGTCCTGGGGTCGAGCCCCACATCGGGCTCTCTGCTCAGCAGGGAGCCTGCTTCCTCTTCTCTGTCTGCTTCTCTGCCTACTTGTGATCTCTATCAAATGAATAAATAAAATCTTAAAAAAAAAAAAAAAAAGAAGCTAAAGCTCAGGGAGAGTCTCAGCAGGGAGACCAGACACCCTGGTTTTCCTGAGATTATCCTGGTTTGTCACTGTGGTTCTGGGGCACCCTTTTTGCCCTGAGAGGTGTCTGAGTTTGGGTCATAAATGAAATGGTTACTCCAGGTCTTTGTGAGCGGAACCCACCTGAGTGATGGCCAGCAAGGGTGGCCTCCAGCCCACTGCTCTTTCATTACACCCTGATGAAGCAGAAAGAGAGGACAAGGAGAGCTCTCTCTCTCTCTGTCGCTTGCTCTCTCTCTCTCTCTCTCACACACACACACACACACACACACGAAAATGAATTCAAATGGGTCTCTGTTGAAGGTCCAAGTAAGGAACCTTCTGTCAGGTGAATATTACATCCCCATCTCCCACCAATGAATCTATTTTGTACTGCATGACCTTTATACCATAGTTTTCTCTGAAAACATGGCACTAATTTAATTGAGAAAAGCAAGGACTGTGCTGCCATGTTTCAAAAGAGAGGTTTATGCACAGCTGTGAAAAATTACCACCAGATGATACATCAGAGATTGCTAACAGTGGTTGTCTGTGGCAAGAGAAATAGGGTGAGTCGGGGGCAGGGTTGGAAGAGACTAAAAATACATTAAAAAAAATCTCTTGGGGCCCCTGGCTGGATCAGTTGGTAGAGCACGAAACTCTTGATCTCGGGGTTGTGAGTTCAAGCCCCATGTTGGGTGTAGAGATTACTTAAAAGTAAAATCTTTTTAAAAAATCTCTTTAAAATCTTTTTAAAAATTTTTTTAAAAATCTCTTGATACCTTCCATACTCCAAGGCAACCTACTGATGCAGTGTCAATGCCTAAATTTTGCCTCACAAACTCAAATTCCCCATCCTTCTGCCCCACCTCCATCCCTGTGCAGCCGGGCTCTAACCCGCCTCCTAACTCTGGCTGAAGTCCTCAGACCAGACTCCCGTCCTGACAAGTATTCTGCCTTGTGACTTTTGAGCTTACCAGAGAGCCACCTCAGCTTCATTCTCTTCGGGAGAAGACCGAGTGGACCTCGTCAGCTCTCTGGGGGCCTTGACCTGAGGGAAAATGATTCTCCACCAGAGCTGTATCAACCCAGTGGCCCAGTGTACTTAAAATCAACACTCAGTTTGCAGGTGGAGAGGAACAGAACATCTAGGCAATCAAAAATTAAGTGTTCTCAGGTCATCTCGGGGAACAAAGTGGCTCCCCTACATACAGCTGAATGTGTTACTCCACCACACTGCAGAGCATTTAAGTGCTGTCATGGTGGCCACTTCGCTGGGGACCAAACTGAAGGTTGAAAAAACAAAAACACATTTCCAAGGCAAACAAGTGACAGAACCCAGACTTTTTGTTGTTGTTGTACTCCTAGATGGTGAAAGAGAATGTTGTGGAATAAGACAGTATAATGAGTAACTATAAAGCCAACAGCTACATAACCTTCACCAAGTTCAAGAACACAGAACATTGCCAGCACCCCAGAAACCCCCCTCCCACCCATCTTGGGTCCCTTCTCCATCCTGCTTCACTCCCTTCCCCCAGAGTAAATGCCATCCTTTTAAAATGAATCACCGGGGCACCTGGGTGGCTCAATGGGTTAAAGCCTCTGCCTTCGGCTCAGGTCATGATCCCAGGGTTCTGCGATCGAGCCCCGCATCGGGCTCTCTGCTCCGCAGGGAGCCTGCTTCCTCCTCTCTCTCTGCCTACTTGTGATCTCTGTCTGTCAAATAAATAAAATCTTTAAAATAATAAAATAAAATGAATCACCTCTTTGCTTTCTTTTCTAGTTTTACCACCCATGGGTGCACAAAGCCAGGATTTCCACTCAGGTCTACGAAAATCTTCCACCAAGTGTGAATTCACGTTTCTTCTTTCAGGGGTCAATTTCTGCTTCCTGTATTCTGAGGCTGTTATTAGACACACATAAATCCAGAACCACTTGGTATTTCTCTGATCACTATAGGCCGCCCTTGAGCTCTCACGATGATTCTAAAAGGCTCATTGGTCTGGTATCAGCTCTCTTTGGGTTGGTCTTCCACACCTCTCTCCATCCCTTTTCCGCCACAGTAGCAGGCGTGGAGTTTCCTTCTCCTGTATTTCTAGGGCCTCTTGACCTATTTACAAAGTCACTGATGCTTTTTAATTCTCAAGCGCAGGACTAGAAAAATACGGACAACAAAACAAGGAGATCTGAATGAACTGAAGCCCTCGGTCGAGCCTCCAGACTGGCTGGCCTTCCCCTTGGGCAGTTACGTTTCCACAGGAAGAAAGGTTGCAGCTGCTTTAGAGAAATCAGTACCCCTCATCCCCGTAATGCTCCCTGCTGGAGGTTATGCCTAACAGGGGCCCAATGAGAAAGCTGCTTATTTATAGATACTGACTGCACACACACTGCACAGAATACTGCATACACCAGTCATATGCATGTGGTACCACGACCATTTCAAGTCAAACTATTTTATTGTCCAAGAGACTCTTTCTGTGGTCACAGGAGGCCCGTTCTCAATGGCAGGAGCTCCAGGGACCAAGTCCTCACTCCTCCGCGCTCTGAGTGCTGATATAGTCCTGGAGGAGGGCCTGCACCTCTCCCCGCTGGCTCATCCTGGTGGCCTTGCCCTGGAAGCGGCCTTTCTTCCCAGCTCCTTTGCCCTCCAGAACCTCAGCCACCCTGGGAAGCAGAGACACAGTCAGGGAGAACGTCTTCGAGGAAAAAGCCACAGAAAAACCAAAGGCAGCCCCAAGTCATTCCCCCAGGGCCGAGGGGAGGGAAAGGAAGAGCAGACGCTTTTAGAAATCCTTCTTAAAAACACTCGCACGTGTGCACAGATACAGAAGTACGATGTTTACTGTAAGAGTAAGTAACTGGGGGAACAAAAAATGAACTAGTACTTGTTCCAGGTATTAAAAAAACACGACGGAAGTATCTAGAAATGGGTGGGGGGTGCGCTAGATTAATTATGGGAACCTCCAGAGAGCAAGGCGAGTATCCACGCAGCAGTGCAGCAGCTGGGGGTACGGAGAAGGGTGGACTGCAGCAGTGGTCGAGCCTGTCCTGTCTAAAGAGGGCGCCACCACCCCCTTCCTTGCAGCTACTGCCACACGGGGATGTGGGCCCAGTGTCGCCAGAGTGGGCCTTCTTTTCTTTTCTGAGAAAAGCTAGAACTCTGTATTTTTATATACAAATCCAATTTAAAAATGAAATAATTGATTTTGAAATTTAAAAAATTTTTTTTTTTTTGTCAGAGAGAGAGAGAGAGCAAGCATAGGCAGACAGAGTGGTAGTCAGAGGCAGAGGGAGAAGCAGGCTCCCTGCCGAGCAAGGAACCCGATGTGGGACTCGATCCCAGGACGCTGGGATCATGACCTGAGCCGAAGGCAGCCGCTTAACCAACGGAGCCACCCAGGCGTCCCTGATTTTGAAATTTTAAAATAGTACACAGGCCAAACCAGTCTACAGGCCACAACTGGCTGCCTGTCAGGGACCTGTGCTTTAAATTCTGACGTTTTGGGGCACCTGGGTGGCTCAGTGGGTTAAAGCCTCTGCCTTTGGCTCAGGTCATGATCCCAGGGTCCTGGGATCGAGTCCCGTATCGGGCTCTCTGCTCAGCAGGGAGCCTGCTTCCTCCTCTCTCTCTGCCTGCCTCTCTGCCTACTTGTAATCTCTGTCTGTCAAATAAATAAATGAAATCTTTTAAATAAATAAATTCTGCCGTTTCCCTGGGGTGTCCAGGTGGCTCAGTCAGTTAAGCAACTGCCTTCGGCTCAGGTCATGATCTCAGGGTTCTGGAATTGAGCTCATGCCAGGGTCCCTGCTCAGTGGTACCTGCTTCTCCCCCTCCCTCTGCTCCTTCCCTCCTTGCCCATCTTCTACTTTTCTCTCAAGTAAAATCTTATAAATAAACAGGGAGAGAGACATATATTCACCATAGCCAGTTGGGACTTGGAAAACCCTCAACACCGGAAAGAGTATGGGGCACTACACCTCTGTATCTAATTTAAAGTAAACAAACAACAGTACGAAGGTACAGAAGTCCAACAAAATTCTAATTTTTCCACAACATCTACGTCAATGCCTATTTTTATTTCATCTTAAAACCCTAACTTTGGGGGCGCCTGGGTGGCTCAGTGGGTTGAAGCCTCTGCCTTCGGCTCAGGTCATGGTCCCAGGGTCCTGGGATCGAGCCCCGCGTTGGGCTCTCTGCTTAGTGGGGAGCCTGCTTCCTCCTCTCTCTCTCTGCCTGCCTTTCTGCCTACTTGTGATCTCTGTCTGTCAAATAAATAAAAATAAAATCTTAAAAAAAAAAAAAACCTAACTTTGGGGCACCTGAGTGGCTCAGTGGGCTAAGCCTCTGCCTTTGGCTTAGGTCATGATCTCAGGGTCCTGGATCAAGCCTCACATCAGGCTCTCTGCTCAGCAGGAAGCCTGCTTCCCCCACTCTCTGCCTGCCTCTCTGCCTACCTGTGATCTCTACCTCTCTGTCAAATAAATAAATAAAATCTTAAAAAGACCCAAGTCTGAGTCTTAGTTCTGCCACTGAACCTGCACGATCATAGGCACAGGATGTCCTGTCCCTTACCTACAAAATTAGGAATGACGGCAGGGGCACTTATTCCCATTCGGCCCACCTCCCATGCCCATGATGTGAATCAAAATGCGATCACAGGGGTGGTGGCCCTTTTCGTCAGGCAAAGGCTACCCCTACTGGTCAGTGCAGGCAGTCCACAGATTACCTGGGGCCCAGCGTCTCCACGGCCTCGGCCGGCCCTGCCAGTAAGAAGAGCCCAGCACCTTTCTCATCGCCCACAGTTAAGAACAGGAGGGTCTCCTACGAGGTAAGATAAGGAGATAAGCCTTGATACCTAAGAAAGTGGGGTCAATCCCCCCTAAACCCTGCCCTCTCCTCAGTCTCAAGATCAAAATTTTGCCCCTGAACCACGAGGCATGTTCTGATGAGTGATGATGCAGCCCCTGTACTCTGGCCCACTAGGGCCAAGAAACTTCAAGAATGACTATGGGAACTTGGATTAAACATCAAGAAGTTGGGGGAGGCAGAAGGCTGCTGACCATGGCCAGGTGCTAAATGCCTTTTGTGACCTGACTCCCACCTACCCTTGCAGCCTGGCCACCGCCTTCCCCCATGCACCCCGGGCCTGTCACTGCCTGAAGCTCCCTATTTCCCTCTGCCTGGGCAGCCTTTGCTCCCATGTCTGTCTGAGAACCACTAAGCAGTCCTCCAGCTCCCTGCCCTGGGGCCTCCCTACTCTTTCAGGTGACCTGTTCCTCCATCCCTAGCATTGACCACCCTCAGTACGTGGACATACACGTTTGCCTCCCAGACTCCACAGAGTGAGCTCCCTGAGAACCAGTACACTCTACACGGAATTCTGAAAAGAAACACACACTGTTTGGCCCGGAGCAGGGACCTCAAAAAGTGGGTTTTTTGGAGTAAATGTAAAAGAGAGACTGGGAGGGGTGCCTGGGTGGCTCAGTGGGTTAAGCAGCTGCCTTCGGCTCAGGTCATAATCTCGGGGTCCTGGGATTGACCCACACATTGGGGTCTCTGCTCAGTGGGGAGTCTGTTCCCCATCCCCCTGCCTGCCTCTTGGCCTACTTGTGATCTCTGTCAAATAAGTACATAAAATCTTTTTTTAAAAAAAGAGAGAGACTGGGAAATCACGAAGTTGCAACTGTCAGGATGGGCAGGGGCCCTTGAAGCCAGAGGCAAAGGAAAATGGAAGGGACGGCCCTCGAAGGGCCTCACAAGCACCATCACTTCTAAAACCAGGCCTTGGACACACATCGATCTGTGTGGCTTGAAGGAGTTCCAGCTCTAGTAAGAGGAACTCAGAAGCTGGCAACTGTTGCAGCCCCAGAAAGGTCAATATCCTAGATCTAACTCAGCACCTAAAACAGAGCTTGACTTTAGCTAGTGCTAAAACGCTAAAAACAACAACAGCAAATAAAACTAGTACCGAATGAACTTCTATTTCCTGCCCTTTATGTGCTCATGTGAAGGACGTCAGCTAAACTAATGCCCCTCACTTAGGTCTCCACTCAGGATAGAAAGACAATCTCACGCTCCTCTTACCTCTGACCCAATCTCATTGGCGATGATATTCATGAACTCAGAATCACCCTCCTTCCTACAACAAAGGACACAGACATGACAGCCAGCTTGGAGCGGGAGCTGGGAAATCACACGGAGCTCCGCTCCTCCTCACGAGGCTGGCCTTGCTGCTGTCTGTGCAAAGTCCCAGACTCCCTCAGCGAGGACTGAGAGTGAGGCCGACGGCCAGCAACAAGGCCTTCGCAGTTCACAGCTTGCTTTGCACGGGTGTGTGCCTCTCTCAAACCAGATCACCCAGGGAAGGAGAGAGCTGGTAGATGGCGAAGGGAGTGAGGGAACCTGGTGGTGAAAGTTACAGTCACAGCATTGGGAAGGTGCTCTTATCAAACCCAGGACGTCTGGAGAATAAAGGTATACTGGAGGGTAATGCATTTCCTAGGGTCTGCTCAGTCTGGAGAAACCAGCAGGCAACCCGCCTCCCGTGACGCACAGCACACAGAGGAGAGGCTGAGCCCAAGCCCAGTGCTCCCACGCCTCGTCTCTCACCTGTGTAATGTGACCACACCGCCCCAGTCCGGGCTATTCCGAAGACTGTGGGCCACGTGCACGGCCAGGTCTCTGAGCAGATTCAGGTTGTTCTGAAACGGACGCCATCGCTCAGCAGATAGAAGGATTAACAGGTGAGCTCACCATCTTCCCACCACTTGGCTCTCCCCTCCCTCCCGCTCTGCTGAACCCCGCAGCTGGCTAGGCCAAGGGCTCAGGCCTGGGGAGCCTACTCCAGGCTGACCCCTTGCCCTCTGCACCCTCTGAGGAGTAAGTCACCTTTTGCAAGAGCTTGGTTGAGTTCTGTAGCTTCTTCACGGCTTCCACGTGATCCTCCGCTCCACACCTGCAAGGAAAAGGCACCTGGTCACCTGCCCAGCTTTCCAAAAGACTTGTGGTGCGAGGTGTAAATCCATGAGGCCCTTCTTGACAGTGCACCTCCCTCCAGATGGGGACCCGGGGACGTTCCTAAGCAACTGAGAAAAAAGATATAGAAGAACAAGCCATTTTATGTGGGTCTGACTCACTGTCCAAAGTGCTTGATCACTTATGACTGCATCTCACCCCACTGTGATTAGAGATTATGGCCTCCCTGACCGGTAGGAGAGCTGAGCTTGGGGCATGCAGGACCTCAGACATGGGGACGGGGCAAGGGCAGGGAGGAATGAGCAGGGGGCAGGGGAGTAGGGGGCAGGGGGCAGGGACCGTACTTTAGCAGCGCAGTCAGTGCTTTTTCAGTTCCGTGGCTTCTCCCCATCCACTTCAGCACCCGGTTCCCGGCCAGAAATGCCAGATTGGTCTTGTTCTTTTTCCCTTTCTCGGTACCCAGAATTTTAATGACCTACATGAGGCAAGGGTGGGAGCATGTGCACATGCATGAACCGCAGTGGGAGTGAGACCTGAGGGTAGGAGCTCCCTACACCTGCCCCCCAGCTCAGAAGCAAGGAAAGGACTGACTTCACCGAGGCCTCCTCCACGTCCCCCTTGATCACTCCCAGCTGGTCGTGATCCCCACTTCCCTAACACCCTCCCTCCCACTCAGGAGCCCTTCCTCACCTACCTGAAGGTCACTGAGATTGCTCACATGGGTCCCACAGCACATGTTGGCATCAACACTCTCGATGGTAACGACTCGAACGGGTCCCGCATGATCGTCCGGCAAACCCCGGCCCCTCACCTGGAACACGGAGGGAGAACGGGTGTTTGACTTCTGAGGAGAGGCCCTCGAAGGGCCGTTCTACGAACGCTGCCCGACTGGCTCTCCCTCACCTGCTCCACCTCTGGGTCATCCAGGCTCAGCTCTCGCACGTTCACAGGCAACCGGGCCCTGATTTTTTCATTGACGCTCTGCTCAATGGCAGCCACCTGCTCTGCAGTCACAGAGGGGCTGTCCAGTTCAATCACACTCCGGACTCGCCCTAACTCCCTGCCAGAAGAAGTGGGGTGGTCACCGGATGCTGAGGATGACCGCAATAACATAAGATGGTTTCCGGAGAAGATTTGTATAAATTACCTTATTTAATGCTCACAAGAACCTGCAAGGTAGAGACTGTCACTTCCTTTTCAGAGGTGAGGGCTAAGAAGGAATGTGAGCAAGATCGTGTAGCCAGAATTCACCCCCTAGGTCTCTGGGCTCCCAACTCCACATTCTTTCCTTCTCCCATCCAAGTGTGTCCCCTGAGACACACAAGGTCACCCACTACCCTATGTAAGGGGAAGAGGTGAACACAGCAGATTTTGAACACTATGCTTTCTTTTCTCCCCCTAGCCACTAACCCATTCCTGGGAAAGGAGCTGGCAGCTGGGGACCTGTGACCTATGGTTAGTCTTATGCCCCCTGCTCACCATGATGTGGTCTTCAACCCAAACAGATGGTCAGCAATGGCTGTGATGAGATGCTGCCCTGCGCAGAAAAAAAAGAGACATGGAACAGTGAGCCACGTAGATAGGCACATATCCCCACGATATCATCATAGACAGTCCCGGCTGAAGACCTGCCAAGCACTGGCTCATACTCTTGACAGATATTTCACTGAAAATCCTCATGAGGGGACACCTGCCTGGCTCAGAGAGTTAAGCATCCGACTCTTGATCTCCACCCAGGTCATGATCTCGGGGTTATGGGATCAAGCCCCATACCAGGCTCCACTCTACATGGAGTCTGCTTGAGACTCTTTCTCTCTCCCGGGGCACCTGGGTGGCTCAGTGGGTTAAAGCCTCTGCCTTCGGCTCAGGTCATGATCCCGGGGTCCTGGGATCGAGCCCCGTATCGGGCTCTCTGCTGAGCAGGGAGCCTGGTTCCCCTCTCTCTCTGCCTGCCTCTCTGCCTACTTGTGATCTCTGTCTGTCAAATAAATAAATAAAATCTTAAAAAAAAAAAAAAAGACTCTTTCTCTCTCCCTCCTGCACGATCTCTAAAAATAATTAACAAATGAATAAATAAATATGAAAATCCTCATGACAGGGCACCTGGTGGCTCAGTCAGTTAAGGGTCTGCTTCAGGTCATGATCACAAAGTCCTGGGACTGCTTCTCCCTCTGCCTGTTGCTCCCCCTGCTTGCGCTCTGACAAATAAATAAAAATCTTTAAAAAAAAAAAGGGGGAAAGGAAAAGAAAAAATCCTCATGAGAACTCTACAAGAAACTTTATGATGCCATTTCATAAATGACCTATGTCAGAGGTCCAGGGGAGAGACGATGAGAGCTGGGAACAGGATGACTGCACTGAGAGAGGAAAGAAGAGGTGTTTTTAGAAGATAAACCGACAGGACTCCGTGGCTGGCTATCCCCACAGAGGTATCCACACTGACTCAGGATTCAAGCAACCAGGTAGGTGCTAATGGAAGATCAGGTCTAGGGGGAAAAGATGCCTTTTTAAGTCCGTTCCGGACATACTGAATTTAAGAAGCCCAGGACATATTCAGATAAAGATAACAAGTGGGAAGTTGGTAATACTTAAATCCAGGAGTTATTCTAATTCTTTAATTGTTCACGTTGTTGCTGAAGATCCTTCCTTCCTTCCTGCCTTCCTTCCTTATTTATTTGACACAGAGAGAGAGAGCATAATCAGGGAGAGCAGGAAAGGGAGAAGCAGCCCAACCAACTCGGGGCTCGATCCCAGAACCCTGGGACCATGACCTGAACCAAAGGCAGT
>RCUC01164778.1:0-45929 GCA_003697995.1 Taxidea taxus jeffersonii
TCAGGAAGCATACACTGTATCCTGCAGACCACTTATTGGCATGTCGTCACTGAAGTGTGGACAGAAGCATGGCTGGGAATGTCCTTGACTCACAGAACCCTCTCTGCACACACTCCAGGAGGATAATGCAAGCAAGGATAAACACCTCCGTTTATATCGGTTTAAACTCTTCTGGTGCTGCAAAGCTGGGAACCCAACCAGATCCGATCTGTGGGCAGTGAAACCTGGGGTGCCTTCAAATGGGCACTAACGTTCACGTGAATGAGCAAGAGATCCAAGTTAAGAACTAAAAACGAATGGGGGTGGACCTGTCCGTTGGAGAGGGGTGTGGTTTTCTCTAGGTGGAGGGGGGGGACCAGAGGTTGGGATGGAAGTGACTAGGAATGAAGACTGCTTCCAGCACGTGGTTGAAAGGTAGGTTGGCAGGGGGGGTTAGGGCAGAAAATGAGAACAGCAGAGTGAAGACAGAAATTACTGTGGGAACTCCAGCCCTCTTCTCCCACAGCGGGAGGGAAGGCGAGTCAGGGTCTGGAGGTAAGAAGACTGCCAGAGGCATCCGACAAGGCCGGGAATGTGCAGCCTGGCGCTGGGAGGAACAGGTGGCGTTCTGGTGGACACTCGCGCGCCCGGGGCCCTCCCCTGCGCCGGCCCGGGACGTACTGTTGTCCTCCGCCTCCTGCGGAGCCGAGGGTTTGCCCATCTTCACCCAGAGGATGCCCAGGAAGACGAGCAGCAGCCCCAGGCTGGCCCAGAACAGGAGCCGGGACAGGTAGCGCTCCAGTCGCCGCCCCGCCTCGGGCCGGGCCCGCGCCGCCCCGGCCGGGCCAGTTCGCGCCGCCCGCGGGCCCGGGCGCGGGTCCGCGCCGAGGAGGGCTGAGGGCGGCCGTGCCGGGGTCGGGGTCGGGGTCGAGGCCCACCAGCGACGAACTCCGTGGCCCGGCGCGGCCCTGTCGAGCGGCCGGGCGTCCTCGTCCTCCTCGGAGCTGCCCCGGAACGAGGTGCGGCGCCTGAGCGGCGCAGGGCGGGCGGGGTAGGCGAGGCCGCGGCTCCCAGACCAGGGAGCCGCGGAGGCCCCAACATCGCCGTAGGCCCCGGAGGTCGCGTAGGCCGAGCCCGAGACCGACGGGGAGAGCCAGGGCTCTGCTCGCAGGGAGGCCGCGGCGGGCCGTGCTCGTAGCGGCGCCTCCTCCCGCAGCCGGGCCTCCTCCCGCAGCCGCTCCTCGCCCCGCAGCCGGGCCTCCTCCCGCAGCCGCTCCTCGCCGCGCAGCCGGGCCTCGCCCCGCAGGCGGCGCAGCTTGTTGCGGTAGACGTCCCGGGTGGTGTCGGTGATGGGTCCTGGCTGGAAGCCCAGGGCCTGCAGCTCCCGCCGCAGCTCCAGGTCCGACAGGCCGGCCATGGCCAGGACGCCGCCCCCCGCCCGCCCTCGGCGCGCACCGCACCCGGAACTGCTCCCGCCGCGGCCGCGGCGGAGCGGGCGGGGCCCCGCGCCATGATGGGAAGGTCTATGTGGGACGCCATGTTGAGAAGGTCCGCGTCTGCCTGATTGCCGGCCATGATGAGGGGGTCAGAGTCGGCCGTTTAGGCCGCCATGTTGGGGAGGTCCGAGGAATTTTTTTTTTTTTTTTTTTTCCCTCCTTCTTCCTTTTTTCTTTCCTCTCCTTGCTCAGTCCGCCTCGTCCGGAAGACTGATCGGGGTTTCCTTCCGACCAATATTCCGCCCCATTCGCGGTCCCTTGCCTGTGGTAGGCATTCAGTAAAGTGTTGAATTGCTTAATGGTGAAATAGTGGATGAATTGCTTAATGGTGATAAACAAGCGCCAGTGGAGAATGGGGAGATGGGATCCTTTGCCTCTGTCTGTGCTTGGGGAAGGGCTTTGTTTGGCCGTGAGCTAGATGCCGGAAATGTTCCGAGACCCGGTCCGACTTCAGGTCTAGGGTGGTAGGCCTCCGTGGTGTTTTCCTAGGAGTTCGCTCTGGGGTGGAGCTCCGAGGGGATGTAGGCCCTGCCCCAGGCCCCCTGCCCCAGGCCCATGCCGTGGGCCTCAAGGAGGCAGAAGAGCCAAGTGCCCTTGGGCTTGAGTGGGCAGTACAGGCTTCTGGGAGGAGCCTGTATGTGTGGGTAGTGGGATTTTTCACGAGAGATGGGTAGAGGAAGACTCCCGAGACACAGTCTTTTGTCAGTTGTGAGTTTAGGTTGGCGACTCCCAAATCCCACCGGCGCCACTTTCAGATGTGTGATCACATCCAATTAAAGTTGGTAGGGCTGCTCTGAGAATAAGAACAGGTAATTTGTATGAGGGGTTCAAAACAGTGCCTGATAGACCTCCTAAGTGTTTATACTTAATCCCTCTGTCTGCAGGGGCAGCGCAGGGGTAGGGAGGGCCGTCTTAGAACCTCCCATAGGGCACCCTATTTGATTACAGGAAATCTCTTAGCTGAGAGGCCCCTAAGGGAAGCATGGGGGATTGGTGGCAAATGGAAACGTAGCTATGGCTCACAGCCTCCCATTTGCCTACCTCCCCTCTTTGTAAGCCTTCCACACCCTTCTCCAGATTCCTGTCCCAGAAGTTTGTGGCTGCCCTTGGCCTCCCAGGTACCATGCCACTGCTACCCTTCCAATGAGGTTCCCCCCTTCCCCACCCATTGCCCAGCCCCTGCCTTGTGTGTCTCTATTCCTTCCCTAGGTCCTGGGCAAGGCCCCTCCGCCAGTGGTTTGCATCTCTGCCACTTGCCATACCAGGAGGGTAGTCCTACACTGGCCGCAGTTGCTGGGAAAATTACAGCCTCTGCTGTCGGGCTTCCATTGTTAGCCTCCCCATCTCCCCCAACTTAGCTGTTCCCATGTGGTGCAATTTTTCTCACCAAGTGTTGTTTTCCTTTTCTCTGCCTGTGTTTGCACGGACTGCCATGAATTTGATATAGTGATTGCCTAACACATACACCACATAATAGTATTTTATTTCTTTCTGAAGCACTGTTTGCATGACAAATGAGTTGGTAACATTTGTGCAGCTCCTTGCAGCTGTGCAGTTCAATATATAAGGAACGAGCCTTTCGGCATCAATACTGGCCCCGTGTATTCTAAGAGGGCTTGAATCTGACACTTAAACAAAGTGAACATTCTGGCACTTTGCAGAGTTATGGTCTGTTTCATCACAATGGATCCCAGAGCAATTTAAAAATATGTCCTGAACCGGAGCTGCCCCCAACAGTGGTCCCCAGTGTGGGCTTTGTCAAGCCGGGCTTGAGTTTGGGGCTGCTGCTGTTGCTATACCCACCTAGGGCCCAGTGACCCCCACCTGCCAAGCCTGTTGTCTTCCCTCTAGCCTGGAACCCATTATGTCAGCAGGCGTGGCTTTCTGCCCCCCTTCCGGTCCATCCTCTGTCTCCGCGGGGCTTCTAGAAGTTGCTGGATGTCTCGCTGTGTCCAACGGGCCTTTGGGCTCATGTGCCCCCCCAAACAGGGTGTTTGCCAATCAGTGCTCCCCCACAATGCCTGCCTCTCCCCCCCACCCCCCGCCCCCGGAAGAAGCCTCACTATCGGATGGAGAAAAGTCAATCAGAAAAACCCTCACAAGGCAATCGTCCCTCTCAGGTCTGGGGCCTTTCCATCTACCCTGCCCTGGAAAGGGCTGGTTCCAGTCTGTTCCAGTCCTGCCCCTTCCGTGGATTGATAGCCCCTCCGACGCCCTCCACTCACATCGTCTGCCAGGACACCTTCACCTGCTCGTTGCTGCACCCCCACACTTTCTTCACTGCCCCTCGTGTCTTCCCCGCCTCTGGCTCAGCTCTCGTCCTTCCACCACCACTGCCTTGTGTTGGGAGCCACCCCGGAGGCTCATGCGAGCCTTCTCAGAGTTTGCCTCCTGGGTCGAGTATGGGAATGCATATTTTAAAGCAAGAGGCAATATTGCAAAGTCAGCGGCTGCCCTGCATGCCCCCCTTTCTCCTCACTTTCTTGTGTGTATGTGTGTGTGTGTGTTTAAGGTGAGCAGCTCAGCCTGCGGGCGGTCTTCCTGATTTATTAAAGGCAGAAGAGGAAAAGCAGGCTCCAGTGTCCAAATCTACTTAGTAACCACATCCACACATTTAGCAGAGGTGAGGGGCCTCTAGGAGAAGGCTCTGGATTCCCAGAGGGCCGGCACACTGCCTGCCATCCTGCTGACCTCTCTCTGTCTCAGCAGAGCCTTAGAATAACAACAGCCATAAATCTTTTAGTGGGTTCCATTCGCCTTCTCCTCCAGCAAAGAGCCTTGCACACATTTATCAGGTCCTTAGAGACCCTGGGGGACCATGGTCTCATCCTTGACCCACCCCCTTGCCAGCCTTGTGCATTTCTCTGGGCTTCCTTGGAACTGCTTCCTGGGTGGTATCACACCATGGGATGGCGGTGCTGGCAGAGTGTGATTGAAAAGTGGGGGACAAAGTGGGTGCCCTCTGGGCTCAGGTCTTGGCTGGAATGGTCCCAGCACAGCCCAGTTTCTGGCTGCCTTATCTCAGTGCCCCCTCCCCCCCAGGGAAGAGGAGAGCTACCTTTCATCCCTCCAGGTCAGTGAGGGGGCAAATAGAGTCACAGAGAAATGCCAGAACAGGTATAATGGGCAGTCAGGTTGTCTGCTTTTCACAATCGGCTGAAAATATAACAAAACTCTCATTCTTTCGGCCACACTTTGATACCTGTGGGTAAGAGTTCCTTTAGCGGCATGGAATATGTTCCCCAATGTCAATAACGAATTGTGTATGAAGGAAAATGTAATGCTTTCAGAACATTTTCTTTTGGGCTTTGTCCATGATTAGATTATACAAAATTACATAGTACAGATATCAGGCAATTACTCTTTGCTTTTAACTATTCAATTTCATGGCAAATCCACGTAGCTCGGTAATTATAAAATCATACCGATGTGGTTACCGAGAAAATACCTCATCATCTCCATCTTGTGAAGCAAGGCTCAGGTTGCCCTATAATTACCCGTGGTCCTGTTAAGTGTAAAGTACATTCCAGACGAAGAGGGATAATCTGTAACTCTCCGTAATTGCTACTTTTCTGGAGAGATTCTTGCAGAATTTGCGGGATGAACCTCAGTTAAGATGTGAGGACGATCGCGGTCCTCTCCTGACTGGTTCCTCTAGGCACTTTCCCCCTCGCATCCCTGCTCCTGGCCATGGAGAGCTTTAACCAAGAGCGGATCTCTCTTTCTCTTTTGTGAAAATATGGTCATTTTTGTCTCGGCTCAGCTCACACTATCCTCCCCAATCTCCTCCCTCCCCACCCCCCATTTTAATTTCTTCCAGGGCTCTGCATGTCCAGTAAGCAATCGAGTCTGCTGTCCTGGAAACAGGAGGAACTCGTTGAAGAAAAAGAATTATTTGAACCGATTGTGAGAAATTGAACAGTGGCAGGAGGAGAAGGAGAGAAGAAAGGAGCAGACACATCCAACCAGGCGGCTGGGGCACTGTGCATACAGATGGAGGTGGTGGCTGGGTCCCTATTGTGGCTCATTACTGAGAAGCACATCAGAGGCCACTGGGTGAGGGTCAGGGAGAACCTGGCCGCCGCGCTGAGCTTTGAACAGGACTGTTCTGCGAAAGGAACCCCACCCTCGTGCCACCGAGGTGCTGTGGCTGCAGAACCAATTCCCATTTTCAGAAATTCAGACCGCCTTGGGCGCAGTCACCTAGGGCTCTCGTTTCCTTCTTGGCACCTATTTCAACGCTGCTCTCCAACCCCAGGATCTTAAGGAAAATTCCCACCACTCGGGGCGGTGGCCCTGGGGGCGTGGGGGCTCAGAGGCTGGGGCAGGGAGAGTGGTGAGCGCCCCCATCTGGTGATGGGGGAAGGTAGTCTCACATAGCGAAGATCTGAGCAGAGAGGGAGGAAAAGACACAAAAGCTGTGTTTTCTGCCTTAGAAAGAGACTGAGCATTTGGTATGCTTTTTGGAGTGGCTTCCGTGGAATGGTGTGAATGGCATGGCGGAGCTCCGAAGGGCCAGGAGGGGTCTTGGATCCAGTTCTTCCCAACTGGCATGTTTTGTAGATTTCCCTGCCTTTCTTCCCTTTTCCTCCCCTGCCCTGTGCAACCCTCTCATTTATTACAGGGTGTCTTGGCAGCTTTTCCCATGAACCTGCAGCTGCACTTGGGCTGATCAGTACATGCATGGGAAATTGTGGGACTGGGTGGTGTAAAGGGTCTGGGTCCCCTGGAAGGTTCAGGTGTCCCTCAGGAGTGGTCAGAGCGCCCTAAAGGAGCGTCCGTTCTAAGGGCTGGGGTTGTCTGGTTCCGCTAACTACCAACTGTGGCTAAGTTCCCTCCATGACTGGGGTGGGTGGAAATGCCAAAAGGGCAGCATGTCTAATTGCTGGTAACCTATGGATAGCCGGAGCTGTGGTTCCTATACAGCACCGGTTTATAAATAAATGAACATTCATTAATGCAAAATGAAATCAGGGTGAAATTTCCCATCCAGTTTTGTTTAGAAGGCAGAAATAAGTGTGTTGACGGTGGAATTTTGCTGCGGATGCTGGAGCATAGAGTCACAAGATGATAGTAATAATAGTGATTTGCTGGTGCCTGTCCCCCGATCTCAAGGCACATATTACCACCTTGCGTTTGCAAAGGCTCGTTGAGGTTAGAGGGCTAGCTGGAAGTTACACAGCAAGGGGTTGAGTGCAGAAGTCTCAAAACTCTCCGGCCCATTAGACCTTGAGCTTGCCCATACACAGAAAGTAGACCAACCGGGGTTCAGGAGACCTGAATTCCGGCCCTTGCTCTGCCGCTGGCTGGTGTGTGTGGGTAGAAAATGCCATCTTTTCTCAGTGGCACAGATCTTCCAGTTCCGTGGGTCTGACTTCGTATTTGAATGCAGAATTTATCAAAGGCACACGTTTTGCTCCTGTATGTACCACCACTTATGGCCCACTCCAAGCTTTATCCCCCCACTCCCTTTATGGAATGACCTGAGTTTAACCTTCCAAATTAAAATATTAAATAAAAGAGTCATTTCTGTGTATTTCCCGCTTTATTTGTTGGGTGGGGGGCTTGTCTGAGAGAGAGTATTTTCCTTCGGAGCCCAGCTGTTGGGCATGCAGATTTCAGGGCCTCCTTTGGGTGGGAGGGGGGCTCCCAGTTTTCAGTTTTCATCCACCTTCTTCTCCCCCGAGCGAGCTGTCACTTGTCTGCTGGGGAAAAGCAGGGTTTGCAGCTCAGGAACATTCACAGGTCCACTTACGAAACTGACTTCTACACCTGCCTGCAGAGCCAGGAAGGAGGGGACCCCCCCCCCACCCCCGGGGTTGGGGGCAGACTGGCCAGGTATCTGGCAGCTCAGCCTCTAGCTTTCTCTGTAGCCTGGGGCAAGTCCTTTAACCTCTGGTTCTTCCCACTCCTGCGCTTCCTCCCCACCTCTCTCCTGAAGTCATTAGTAGCTGTTTGTCAGGTAAGTCCTAGCTTCACATAAGTTACTCCGGCAGACCTTGAACGGGGCAAGGCCAAGTGCAGCTCAGCACTTCGATTTGTAGAACAGATTAAAAAAAAAAATGCAAGCTTCAGGGGCCAGACTGTTCCAGAGTTCCCTTCAGAGGAAGCACCCAGCGCTGGTGGTGTTCTGGGGGATGGAATGAACGTATCTGGAGCAGGGGGAGGGTTGGGTGTGTGGTTGTGGTCTGCTCAGCCAGGAGGGGATTGGGGAAAGGGGCCTGAGCCACGGGGCAAAGCCTTGAAAATGTCCCTGGCTGGGGATTGGGCCTCAGTGGTCCCCAGGAGCTCTCAGAGCCTGCCCTGCTCTGTGATGAGGCTCCCCTCAGGGACAGGGGCACCCTTTCCCAGAGAAGGCAGCTTCCTGTTCTCAAGTGCAAGGCAGCAAAACAAATCTCCATCCCCAGATCGCGCTCAGACGCGGTCCTGGAATATTAACACGGGGTGGATGAGGCCAGGCCCCAGCAGCAGAGGCGCCCGCCTTCCCTTACCGTTCTGGGTGGACAGCAGTGCCTCACCCAGCAGCCCTTCCAGGGCGGCCCAGTACTTTTCCAGCTGCCTGGAGTTCATCTTCATTCCAATTTCCACAGGAGCAGTCAGCTGTGAAATAAGGCAGAGTTAACAAGAAGGAAGAGACACGGAGAGCGCCATTAACCCCTGGATGCCTCACAGGTGGCAGGAGGGACGGCCAGTAGCCACATGGCTCTGAGGCGGCCCCACTTTTCCTGATCCATCCTCCACGGAAGCCTCTGGCCTTCCAGGGCCGGCCAGAGAATTCTGGCAGCAACCCTCCACCAGCCCCCCCAACTCTAACCAGGGGGCTGGATCCTGGAAGTCACCCAAGTCTTGCTGAGAAGAGGATCAACAAATCTCCCCTGGCTGGGAAGCTGTCACAGGAGGGGAGGGGTCCGCAGGAAACCCCCTGGCTCTTCTTTTTAGGAGGAAACTCTCCCTCTTCATCACTCTTCTGTATAAGGAGAGCTAGTACCTGGAGCCTTGCAGCACAGGCGTCGTATATGAAGCCTCTTAACAGCACTAGAGGTAGACTAGTGGTGTGCCCATTTTACAGATGAGGAACGTGAGGGCAAAGAGGTAGAGTAACTTGATCAAAGCCACACAGGTACTAAGTCGTGGAGGGAGAGGGTGTGACACCCAGGGGGTCGGGTGTGACACCCAGGGGGTCTGACTCCAGGGTCTACACCACCAGGCAAGACTTTCTCTGGACCACGGGGACACAGGTTAGACCCCAAAGGAGCTGTCTGGAGGCTCACCACCAGGAGAAGTTGTTGTGGCCAAGCTGGGGGGTGAGGGGTGGGGGGTGGGGGCCTGGCTGACCTTGCCACCACCCCCCGCCCAGAGCTTCCTGATTCAGTGGTCTTGGTTCACAGGCCAGCTGAGCTTCCCTGCCTGTCTAGAGAGCTGTGGTGGAGGAGTCCCAGGGGCTCCCTGGCACTGGGAAACGGGCTGGGGCTGCCTGAAGGGCCATGCAGAGGGTCTCTAGCCCTGCCCATGGGATCCTCTGCCCACGCCATCATCTTGCCGAGCTATGCTTTTCTCTATGCATCAGCGTCCTCACATTAAAATGAGGCGGCTGGATGGAATGATCTGGAAAGGACCTCCCGACCTAGAGAGATGGGACAGCCTCCCCAAGACATTCTTTAGGATGTAACATGTGCCTTACACTGCCCAGGGTGCAGGTAGTGGGCAGTTCCAAGTGAGCTCCCCTTTGCCAGCTAGACCAGTCCCTCCCAGTTCCTCCCAGGGAGCCCAAGGAGCATGTGGGAAGGGAAGGCACACTCCCCTAACCCTGCCACCCAGTGTGATGACCGCACCAAAGTCCCTCTCTGGGCCATGACTGACCTCCCTGTTTGTGGACAGTGTGCTATGGCGACCCGAGGGGGTAGAAGGATACCTGGCTGGTGTCCGGCAGGAGGCAGGAGTCCTAGAGTCCAGCTCAGTTTTGCTCTGACGACTGTGTCACCTTGGCAAGGCCCTCACTTTCTACTATCAGTCATCTCCCCTCCCAGCCCCTGTACAGGGAAGTGTCCCCAGTTTAATCCCAGGACCCCCTTCCTTCTCCATCCATGCCTACCCTCTCCAGGATCTCACCCGGTCCTGGCTTGAAATTCCAGCTAATTGCTGATGCCTCCCACAGGGCTGTCTCCAGCCCTAAGCTCTCCTGAAGTCCAGTCATCTATATCCGCCTGCCTGGGCAATGCCTCCACCTGGGTGCCCACCTGGCATCTTAAAGTTCACAGGTCCTGTCTGACCTCTTGACCTTCCTCCTGCCATCCTACAGCCAACCATAGGCTTCACCATCTCCATGAGTGGCAAACCCATCCTTCTAGGTCCTCTGGCCAGAACATGGGGCTTGAACTCACTACCCTGAGATCAAGACCTGAGCTGAGATCAAGAGTCAGACACTTAACAGACTAAGCCACCCAGGTTCCCCTGGGGAGACGCTTTTAAAATGTAATCTGATCTTCTCCCTGCTCTGCTCCAAAGCCCCTAGTGGCTCCCATCTCAGCAGAGTGAAAGCAAAGTCCTAACTGCGGAGGCTGCTTTCACCTTCCACTTTCTCTTGGACTCCCTCTGCCCCAGCCACTCCAGCCTCCTCCCTGTTCCCAGAATGCACCAGGTCTACTCCTGCCTCAGGGCCTTTGCACTGATTACTCCTGCTGCTTGGAATGCTCTTCCCCCAGACATCTTTGCGGTTCAGTGCCTCACTGTCTCCAGGTCTGTGCACTAATACCATGTACTGATGAAGCCTGCTCTGATCGCCCTATTTCAACTGCAACTCATCCATCTCCCCTCTCTGCTTTATTTTCCTCCATGGCACCTGCCACCACCGGCCACACTAGGAAGGTTGTTTATCCTGGTTGCTGGTCCTTTTGGTATCTCATTTGGTATCTCATTTCTGGCCCCCCACTGGAGTGTGAGTTCAGGGGATGTATCTGTTTTGTTCACCACACTATCCCCAGGGCCCAGAACCCTGCTTCACACTTAGGGCTCGGTAGATACTTACTGCCTGGACAAATGAGTCTGTGAAATTAAAGAGCTGTGCTGGACAAACCCAAGGCTGGCTCAAGCCATGACAGTCTGTGCATCCAAACTCAGCACTGACCCAGGGGAGTTCACACTGTAGTTGTCCCCAAGGTTCCTTGCTAGGGGGAGGAACCAGCACCCTTGTCATCTGTCCCCTGAGGACCGCACCTGCCTCCTGACTGGTCTCCTGCCTCCACTTGTGCTGCCCCAGATCTTCCTAAGTCATATCAGGTCACTTCCTTGCTCTCAACCCCAGTGACCTTCTAGAAATCTCGCCTGGACGGTCACTGGGCCCTGCCAACCTTTTGTCCTCTCCCAGTGTGCTCTGGCCTTGAGGGCCTCACACCTACCATGTGCTTTCTGAGCAAGGCTTTTGCACTTTTCCTTCTGGAATGTCTCACTCTAGCTCTTTGCATGAGAGGCTCCTTCTTATCATTCTGGTTTCAAAGAAAATAAATGTCACCTCCTCCAAGAGGCCTTCCCTGAGCCCTCCTCTGGCAAAAGGAGTGCTCCCAAACCCCACCCTGGCATTCTCTATCCTGCCTCCTTATTTGGTGCCTGAAATGGTTTACTGTCTCCTTGTTGGTGTCTGTCTCCCTTTCTCCTAGCTGGTTGCCTAAATGTCTGGTTCGCTGCTGTATTCTAGCACAACTGGTGGTTAGCAGGGGTTCCCTGCCCGCACCCACTAGGTTTCTTGGTATTGCTGTCCTGTCTGCTCACCTTGATAACCTGGTTTTCTTCTTCCTCTGCGGGCTCCACAAGGTCCAGAGGCCCCACTTCCTCAGACCTCTTTTGTAAAACCAGGGACTTCTTTTGACCTCTGTTGCGCTCCTTTTCCTAAGGGCAGAGCACAAAATCGCACAAAACCCAAAACCAGGGTCTGTCCACTGCCCAGATGGTGCTTGCCTGTCTCTGTCCAGGGTGCTAAGTGGCCTGAGCTTCCCCCGGGGATGGAAGCATTCCTTCTCCCCAGGTGCCTCTACGACAAGGAGTCCCAGCAATGCGATGGCCACAGAACCCTCTTTGAGTTACCCACCAACAGGTCAACTTGCAGAAGAATCCATTCCTTTCTCATTCCAACACCGCACCCAGGTTGTTACTGTTAATTAAGTTAAAATGCTGAAAATAATGGCTGCCCTTCATGTATATTAAGCATGAAAATGGGTTTTTCTTAGCAGAGAGCCTATAAAAAAAGGTGGCAAGACAGCCTAGCCTGCGAGGGCACCATGGGGTGGCCCAGAAACTGGAGTCCCTGGGAGATGATTTATAAGAGGCGAGACAGGGAGATGAATTATGGAGGAAGGAGATTGCAGCTTCTTCATAAAAATCCCGGTGCCTGGCAATTATGAGGAGCAAAACCACAGAGCAGATTAATGCAAAGTGTCCTTTGGTTGCCATTTTGCTAGTTTATGTTCTACTGAGTTTGACTGTTTCTGCCCCAAATCTTACGTGGCATCCTGCTTGCTGGGTCCCAGGGCACTGAGATCAGATGCACCTCATTCCTTTGGTTTCCCTAATGGCACCCTTGAGATTCAGCTGGGGGGGGGGGCTTGCCTAAGACATGGTGATTCTAGAACAATGAGCTGTCTCTTTTGGGGAGGAAGCTGGTGGTGGAGGAAGTGTGTTTAGGGAGACTGCTGCATCTTCTCCATATTTCCATGGCTACCCACCCCCCAAAGAAGGGAAGCTGCGGCCAGCCTTGCCTTGGCAGAGGACACTGGTCACTGGGTCTAGGGCAGCCTGCCCCGGACAGAGCACGTGGGTCCAGAGGCCACGCAACCTCTCAGAGAATGGATTCGTGTCTTGTCCCTAGTGGAGCCTTGGTCTCAGACAGGTGGGACACAAAAGTCTCATTTCTTCACCTCCTCGGGTCAGAGAGAAACAACTGTCTATACAAGATACTCAGAACTCCTGGACATCTAAAGTAAAAGGTACTGGGAGCCAGGTCTGGCGGTCACTTTTTTGGGGTCCCACCCCCGAGTTCTGTTAAGGCTGCCTGGTTTACTTCTGGGTCTCAAGAGGCAGCTCTGGCCGGCACTTCAGGGAGCAGCAGCTTCTTCTCTCCCACTCTGGGCATTTGCTCCCACCGAGTGCCCTTCCTCTCTGAAGACCCACAGACCCATGCTCAGCTCTTCTTTGTAGGCTGCCGACACGTGCCAGCCTGTGGAGACCTCTCCCTCCTCCGAGCTTCGCACTTGCCATCAGCATCACTCGCTGGGCAATTAATCACGTCCTACCTCGTGACATTTCTCTTGTTCTCTGTTGTTAGTGAATTTTTCATGTGTTTGTATCTTGGTGCTGAGCCTGCTCCTTGAAGACGGAGGCTCTTAGATCTCCTTGTGTGCCTGGCCTCTCACCCAGCGTGGCTGTTTATACCTCAGAGATGCTCAGCAAATATTGATTGGCTTGTTAATTGAAAATCTCCTCTGAAGGATGGGCAGGGGCAGGAAAAGGTGTTGCGTGTAGGAGCTGTGGTCACCTGTGTGTGGTGCTGGGGAGGAGTGAAGGTAGCAGGGAGACAGCTGGAGCTGTCCTCGGTGGGGCTAGCTTAGCTGATTAAACATGGGTTTACCAAAGGGACACTTACTTGTGCCTTAGAGAGACTAAGGCCACCTGAGTGCTGAGCAGGGCTCTGCGTCACTTGGGCCACACAGGGGAGGCGGGTATGCCTTGAGGTGGGGTTGGGGGGGGTGGATTTCCTACCCGAATCTTCTGGATCTCGCTGTGGGTGAAGATGGGAACGAAGGCTTCTGTCTGGGAGGCCAGCATGGCAGCCACGTGCACCACAAGCAGAGCGGCCACAGCCTTTCGGGACACCATCCTGGAGCTGGACAGCGACAAGAAGCTCCTGTCATGGGGCTTACGGTGCCCATGTTCCCTACAGCTGTGACCTTGAGCAAGCCACTTAGCCTCTCCTGATGCGGCCGGGTATGGGGCTTTACTGGAGGAGCTCAGAGCCCCTTCTCTGTCACAGAGCCAGGCCTGGGAGGGGTGGCCCGGCCCCTGCCACATGCTGGGGGAGAAGCAGTCCACGTGTCAGCTCCCCTCTGTCACAGCTGCAGTCCTTCAGGGTCATCGGGGCTCATGAAGTGGGAAGGACCCCATGTCTCAGAAGACTAGATAATCAACAGAATTGAGCCCTCCCTGTGCCCTGAGCTGATGAGGATGACAAAGGGACAGACCCAGGCCCAGATGACCCCAGGTCTCCCCGAGAGTGCCAAGTGGCACTGGGTCTGGAGAGAGAGGGGCTGGAATCCTCTGTCCAGATGGGGGCAGAGCCAGATGGAAGATTTCAGTAGGGAGCAGCATCCCAGAGCTGGAAGTGGGGTCTCCACCTCTCCAGGGGCCAGCATTGGCTCTGGAGCGAGACCCTTCCAGAGCTCCAGCTGGCTGCCTGTTGGTTGTCTAGAAACAACATGGAGCGCGTCTGTTCCCGGCAACCCCCTCCCCTGACACCTCAGAATGCCGCGAGTGCTGGGGGTGCCTGCTTGCATGTGTGGGGCCTCTTGTGCCCCAGGAAGTGGGTATGTCTGGATTGGCGGGCCAGAAGTTGGGCCACAGGCACCTGCCAGGAAACAGGTAGGCGTGGTGACCCCAGGAGAGCAAAGGCTTGAGAAATGGGGTCAGCTGGACAGACTCCGGGCAGGGTCCAGATCGTCCAGTGGTGGGGGCTGGGGAGGGCGTTGCCTGTTGGGCACCAGCCTCAGCTACTCCTTACCTTGGTTCACAGTGCCCCCTTCCAAGCCCTCTCCCACACAATCCAAGCACTCACCTGGGAGCAGGTGCTATCTGGGGAGGGGAGGGGGCCTAGACAGGTGAGACTTATTCAGAGGTGGTAGAGGTTGGAAGGCTGGCTTCCTGAGGCCTGCTGCTTGGCCCTGCACCCCACTCCACGTTGCCTCTGCTCACAGAAGGTGCAGAAGAGCATTGCAGGGGGCAGCCTGCTGAATGCAATCTAGGCCCCAACATTCCTGCGTTGAGTGGGCTGGCCCCCAGAGCAAGGAGGAGAGACCACAGGCAGCCTCCACAGCAGGCAGAGCTGTGGGGATTATAGGGTTGCAGATAAAGAGTTTCAGGGAGTCAGCTTGGGGCTTCCACAGCCCTTGGGCAGCCTGGATTCTGTTGGCAGGAAGGGGTCCTGCCCTGGACTGGTCTCCAAGCTTCCCTGCAGTTCCAACCCCCATTACCCCTTTGGAGAGAATCATCCAAGAATGCAGGCTTGCGTCCTGCCTCCCCGCATCCAGGACCCTTCTCCTCAGTCATCTGAAGCCACATCTACTAAGCAGGACACTCCCTCTGCCTTCTTTTGAGCCTCCTGTCCCCATCCTACTTTCTCTCTCCATCTGGCTAACACTCCATGAGGAAGAACGTGAGAGCTCAGTCAAAGCCTCCCATGGCAGCTACGTGCAGATTCCTGGTGGGGTCAGAAGACCACCCACCCACTGACTGCCTTCCCCATCTCTGGGGAAAGCTGGGACCTGGTCTGGGAGCCAGGGAGGACCTGGAGCAGTACGAAGACTGGGCAGGGATGGAGCACTCCCAATCACTCTTCTTCCTATCCTTTCCATATGGAGGCTGGAGGGCCCTGACTTCCCTCCCAAGGTGGAGACGATGCGTCACATCAATGGCATCCCATTTTCTTCACAGAGATGCTACAGAGCCCTTTTCATTCTGGTGTTCACATTTAATTCCCTCCATAAGAATCAATAAAAACCTTAAATAAAAAAAGGCAAAATCCAATTGCTGCTCATTTTCTTGATCCAACTGGCAGTTGGCATGTCACCTGCATACATTTGCGTTCCTGGGAGCTCGGAGTGGGAGAGCTTTTCACTGTATGATGAGATACTGACTTCCCTTTTCCATCTCCCGGGATGGGGCTCCAGTCTTCAAGCGATCAGGCTGGAGGAGGGGGCGCCTGTCTGCTCCCTGTCCTCCCAAAGGAGCCCCGGCTCTGGCGAGTCTGGCTTCATCACTCAATCTCCCTAGGGACCCGCTTCACCTTTATCTTTCCAGAGTGAAGCCTCCATGCCATGTGGGGGTCCTATGTCCACACTGAACTCTGGTTGGGTTCCTGGTCTGTAGTTGTAGTCAACGGCACCGTGCACCCACACAGCCTCTCTTTTGCCAGGAATGGCACCCACCTACTCCTCCCTCCAGCTTCCCTGCTCCGGGGCAGTCCTGATTTTACACACATGATGAGTGGCTTTAACCCGATACTCTGGAAATCGGCTCCGAGGCTTGCAGTCCAAAGCCTAGCAAAGTATTATTGGAAGGTGGCAGGAGAGACAGAGGGGAGATCTCTGGACCAGGCTGGGTCTGCTCACACCACTGTTCTGCCCTGGGGCTCATGCTGAACTCCCCCTGCCCTCTAACCATGGCTACTCACATCAGCGGGGTCTGAGCAGGACCGGCGGAGTCTGCGTCTGCTTGTTCTCTGGTATCTGGCTGATCTGACCGGTCTTTATATCTCGTATCTGGCTGGTCTGATGGGCCCTCTGGCCCGCCCTTGGGAGCCCATTAACCTCTGGCCACACCTTGGGGGCTTTGGGTGGGGAGCCTGGATTCTTGAAGCTCATGGAAACAGCAGGCAGGGCCGGCCACATGTGGACTTCTGGGGCCTTCCTGGAAGACCTCTGCCTCAGGCAACAGTCAGGATTTGGTGGAGGCCAACTCCCACCCAGATGGCACTCTCTGGCCCACTTAGAACTCAGCTGCTGGGGATACCTGGGTGGCTCAGTCAGTTAAGTGTCTGCCTTCAGCTCAGGTCATATGGGATTGAGTCCCGCATCGGGCTCCTTGTCCAGCGGGGAGCCTGCTTCTCCCTCTTTCTGCCCCTCCCCTTGCTTGTGCTCACTCTTTCTGTCAAATAAATAAATAAAATTAACAACAAAACAAAGCACTGAGGGGCACCTCAGTGGCTCAGTGGGTTAAGTCTCTGCCTTCGGCTCAGGTCATGATGTCAAGGTCCTGGGATGGAGTCCTGCATTGGGCTCTCTGTTCCCCATTTCTCTCTGCCTGCCTCTCTGCCTACTTGTGGTCTCTGTCTGTCAAATTAAGGAAAAAAAAACTGAGTGTGAGGTCCAGAGGGCCTGGGCTAGTGGAGGTCCTTTCCCAGGGGAACCTGCTGGCCAGTAGCACTTTTCAGAGAGGCTGCTGCACACATCCAGATGGGGATTGCTCTTGGTCCAGGAACCCCTCCCCTGTCAGATCTGTCTGCTGTGGCTTTTCCCTTCAGAAAGAAATAAATGTTTGTGGAGCTACAAACCTAATCCTGTGCTCAGCAAGGCTTCCTGCCAGCGGGGTCTGGGCATTCCACTCCTGGGCCAGGTCAGACCCTGGTTAGCTGGATCATGGGCTCGCCAACTGCTGTTCAGCCTGTGCCCTGGGTCTCTGCAGTCTCTGAGACTTAGCCCAGAGGAATGAGAGCTTGAAATGCCGGGGCTTGGAACTGAGATGCCACTGCCCACCCTGCCCCAGGTTGCAAGAATGGCTTTTAAGACATGGTCACAGATCTTGGCGGTGGCAAGATAGCATGAGCGAGGTGAAGGAGCCCCCCCTCCCCACTTCCCAGGCTCTGGGAGCCTCTGTCAGCACCATGGTCTCCTGGGGGAGGGGAGGAGGGGACAGGACTCAGGTCCCTACCTGCATCTCTAACACATGGTGTGGGGGGGGGGGCAGGCCAACTATGGTCCATGGGCCAAATCCAGCTTGTGAGCTAAGGGTAGTTTTTACAGTTTTTTAATAATTCAAAAAATCAGAAGAAAAAGGATTTTGGTGACATGTGAATTTTTACAAAATTCCAATTCCTGTGCCCATAAATAAGGTTTTCTTGGAATACGGCACTCTCATTCATTTGTTTGCTGTCTGTGGCTGCTTTGGGGCTATAACAAGAGAGTTGAATAGTTGGACAGAGACGTTAAGACCCACAAAGCTGATGCTATTTATTATATGGGCCTTCTAGAAAGTTTGCTTATCCTTGGCCTTGCCCGTGTCTGGAGCGTGGAAGGTGCTTGATACGTTAAAAAATAACAGCCAGACATCCTACGTATCAGCTTTTTAAAATCGCACAACACTCCGAGGCTGGTGCGGGTATTGTTCCATTTTACAGGTAGGAAAACTGAGGCGAAACATTGGGCCCAAGATGGCAGGGCCAGGATTCAAAGCCTGGCTTCAGAGCCCACTGTGGTTTTTGCCACTTGATATTTGATGAGTGAGCACGTGGATGTTTACAGCTGAGGAAGGCCCTTGATAGGGCCCCATAGAAATTCTACAAACCTGCTACTTTCTCCTAAGCCAGCCCCTGGCAAGGTGCCTGAGCACGACCCAGTCCGAATGGACCAACTGCGACAAATGCAGGTTGTTCTTGCGTGTTCTCGGGTTTAGAGAGGTCAGACCTGGGCCGGGGAAGGACCGCACGCTGTGGGCCAGGCTGTCTGCCACGCACAAGGGGAAGTTCAAAGCCTCTCCCCATCACCCCTCTATACCAGGCCTCTGAGACGAGCACCCTGCCTCTGCTGGGCCAGTCCAGGCTCTGATCCAGAGACACTCTGTCTGAGAAATGATGGGAAGCTGGGAACCAGAGACAGGCCCGCAATGAGAGATGGGGAGAAAGGAGGTTCTGGAAGCAGTAAATAATCCAGGATCAATTTTCTGGGCATGAGTAGCATTATGCTGGAGCTCTCCTGTGATTCAGGACTTCTGATCCAAGCACTTTGCAGTGTTACATATGATATCTGCAGTTTGGTCTGGAAGAAACGCAAATCGGGGGTCCCAGGGAGCTACTCCCTATAATGCAGGGGGGAACGTGGACCAGTGTGGGGCTCTGCTGTGGCCTCTGTTCTGGAGTCACAAGCTGTAAGGAGGAAGGGGCCTCTTCTTCCTGCCCCTCTTGGCTGCGGATTGTGAGGTCCGACTGTTAGGAAGGTTCTCACCAGGAGAATGTCTTCTCTCTCCTCTCTGTGGGGCCTCGGTCTAGAGGTGTATTTTCCGCTGTCGAGCATAGTGCTTCCAAAATGGAGAGACAGTGGATAACAAGCCTAATAACAACTACTTTGACTTTACCATGTACACTGTCTCTCCCTACAAATGCTCAATTAGTGGCTCTCTCTCCTGCTAGAAATTGGACAAAAATAAAAGGAAGGAATAATCTGATGTTCTTGCTTCTCTGATCTGGGACCGCCTCCGATGTGCAGTGGCTGAAGCAGAGGGGAGGCAAAAAACCTGACCCACATCCGGGAAAGGAAGTTCACAAAACTCAGAGGAAGTGACTCAAACCACATGTGGGCCTTGATTGCCTCTTTCCCCCATGTTGGGCAAAAGTATTAGCAGTTCAGCTGTCCTCTCCTCATGACCTTGAAAATATTGTTTGCTGGGTACTGCATAACATCTTCATTAATGGCCTGGAACAGGGAGGCAACCGCATGTTAATTAAATTTGCAGAGGATACTAAATTGGGAGATGTAGCAAACATCAGGGAGGACAGATTCCTAAGACAAGAAGAGGTTGGGAGGTTAGAACTACAAGCTGGAAAAGGCCAGGTGAGCTGCTGGACATAGGTCACCAAGACCTTGAGGACATGAGATGTGGATGGTGAGGAGAGGCCAGCAAAGAAGGAAAGCTACAACTGGGGTGACCTGGGTTGGGGGAGGCAGGAAGCGTGGTGGCAAACATATTGCTCTGTTTTCCAGATGGCGCCCTCAAAGAGGCAGAGGACAGTGGCTAGAGGAAGACAAGAGTCCAGATAAGTCAAAACTGCCCGGAGATTGCTAGGAGTACCAAAGCTTAAGGTATAAAAATGAAAAATGAAAGATTTCGAAAGGTTGGCTTGCCCAGAATGCTGTTAAGAATTAAATGTGCACTGCTGACGTTGAACAAAGGCCAAGGAGAGGCAAAGAACACAGTGTCTCAAGGGCAAGAACAGTGGCAGGGGTTGAGGGGGTTGGGGGGTAAGCAGTAGCTCCACCTACGGTCGGCCCTCCTGGAGCTAGAGGGGTGTGACTGTGCTCATAAGCTCAAATACAAGTTGGTGGTGATGGCATTTAAAACTAGGGTAGGCAGGGACCCCTTCCACCCCCGTAGCTCAGTTGGTTAGGCATCTGCCTTTGGCTCATGCCCTCAGGTCATGACCCTGGGGTCCTGGGATAGAGCTCTGTACTCAGCCAGGAGTCTGCTTCTCCCTCTGCCTCTGCCCCTCCTCCTGCTCACATGCTCTCTCTCTCTCTCTCTCTCTAATAAATAAATAAAATCTTAAAAAAAAAAAACTAGGGCGAGCAAAGCACTGAAAGATGTATTTTAGGCAACAACATTGCCCTGGCCCATGGGACACAGGCTTTAGTGACCTGTGGGGTATTTTTATTCTTTTCCTCCCATGGCTCAGGCTCTTTTTTCAGAAGTCACAAATGATTTGTTGAGAAATGATACACAGCAGACACCATACACCAAGAACCCCCCGGTATGAAAGTGTGAGTGGAAAGGAAAACACAAACTTGGAGAGCGTCTGTCCAGAGTTAATTTCCAATTTGTTGAGCTTCTTGTGTGTTACACCTGATACTTGAATTAACATTCCTGCATCTCCGATTTCCTGTTGAGTCCATTCAATGTGCGCCAACAACCCTGGACCCAAAACAATCTAATAAAATGCTTTCCTGTTCAGCTCAGCTCTGTGGACTATTGACAGCATGCACAGAATTTGGGGACTTTGTTGAGTTTTACAATAACATTCCTGCCGACTTCCCGGTCAATACTTCCCCAGGTGGTTAATATACTCCTAGAAATGTCCCAGTCACTAATGTGCTCCTGGGTTCCCTTTCTATTTATGGGGGTTTATCACAAAAGCTGCTGCTATAAAACTTCAAAAAGAGGTCACATAACTTTATTTCCAGGGACAATGATGGTGCTTAGAGCTGGGTCTATGGGCTGGACTTTGATGGGATTTATTTTTTCTGTTCTTTCTGTTAATTGAGCTGGTGACACCAAGTCTCCTTGTAATTGAATTTTATTTTTTATTTTTTTAAGGTTATTTATTTATTTATTTGACAGACGGAGATCACAAGTAGGCAGATAGGCAGGCAGAGAGAGAGGAAGGGAAGCAGGCTCCCTGCCGAGCAGAGAGCCTGATGCGGGATTCGATCCTAGGATCCTGGGATCATGACCTGAGCCGAAAGCAGAGGCTTTAACCCACTGAGCCACCCAGGTGCCCCTGTAATTGAATTTTAAATCTACATATTTATATTTTTATAGAGATGATGGATGTGTGTGAAGGGAAAGCAGATAGCTTTGAAAGTGACGAATTAATTATAAGGGAAACCAAAGCCTCTCCTTTCTTTTCAACTCCTTCAGGGCAGGGAGCTCCCAGCACCCTGATCGGAGGGAACAAGGCACTAGAACAAGGAGGCAGGGACAGCTGACACATTTTCATAAATGATTAAGGAAGTCCGTGGTTGAGAGAAGTTTGTACTTTCATGTTTCAGAAGGAAAGGAGTCTTGGTAGAGGTTTTATGCCATGTGGATAGGAGCCAAAATCATTTCAAATGTCAGCCTAATCCAGGGTAGATTCAGGTAAAAGGAGCTAGCTGTCCAAACTTTTTCTCTTCCACGGCATCAACGAACCTCATTCGTTGTCTTCCCCACACCTGCTGGGCTGGTGGGTTTTGGATTTGGGGGCCTGCCGGTGGCTGCTGATGGGAACCGTGGGCTACATGTAGCTTCTGCCATTGACACCAGTGGCAGTCACGCAGACCTCCTTCTGACCATCCCACTCTGGAGGCAAGGGGCAGGGCAAAGAGGTGATTCTGTTTCCTCTGTGGTCCATAGCTAGGACGGCACTGCCAGGTGGGACCTGGCCAAGAGTGCAGGATGGTGAAGGAGGGTGAGTTCACCCAGGAATTGAGCAGAAATTGTTGGTGGCTCAGGTCTGGTGCTCAGGAGCCATTCACAGCTCACCCCTTCATAGTGTCTGGCTGAGCAGAGACCTGGTCTGCCACCACAGCGAGCATGCTCCTCAGGTCCTTAATCGCTGTGGTCTCCTGTGGGTCACATCTAAGAGAGGCATGTGCCAAATGGGCAGATCCGAAGATCTCAGTTGGGATAGTAGGGTGAGCCAGAGGCACCACAGGAGCCAGGATGGGGGCAAGATGAGCTTGGAGGGAGTGTTGTAGATAGTGGCAAGCCTCAGCTATTCCTACTAGGATCTTGAACAAGAACTGCCCTGAGCAGCTCTGAAGACAGGGGTGTTAGAGCTCGTCATCCTCACCTCCTCTCGCAGTGCCCATTCCTCTTTTTCCTTTTCTACTTCCTAGAATAATATTTCCCTTCGAAGAGCAACCAAGTTACTGGGATACTGCAGCCAAACAACACTGTGGGATTTTGAGAGAACACCCCCAGGTCCCAGGCCCAATCACAGTGGTAATTCATCTAATCATTATTCACCCAGGGCTCATCTCTGAGTGTTTGACTGTCAGAACTGAATTCCACCCCAAAGAAAAGCTATCCTCAGAGAAGATTTGCAGTTGTCCTTTGTAAAAAGGAGAGAAAAAAGGGGGGATTTATTTAAAATAGGCACGTGTAAGCTCCCAAGGGACAGGAGGCATAAATTACAAGAACAGCTCCAATCAAACCTGAATCCTCCCGGTTTAGGATTTTACTAAGGCGGACGGAATATGAAAGGGAATGGAGTATCCCAGCTCACTTCCAAGTCGCATCAAGGCAGCCAGCTTGTGACAGGAAGATAACCCGCAGGAGGGCTTTATTTGATGTGAAAAGGGTTAACGTCATTTTAGCAGATTAGAAATTCTCTGGGTCTCTTAGGAATGAAAAACAAATTCAGAGCTTTTCCATGAAGGACTGCGCATAAACCCTTTTTAGACACCGGAAACAAAAGGAGGGGAAATTGGCCAGACTGACTTGCTTTGTGTTTGACACTCAGGTTCATGAAGACCTTGAGTTTTATGATTCTCCTTTTATGGATGGCCTTGCTGGGGTGTGCGTAAATAGTGGGGGGGGAGGGTGGAACTATGTTAAAAACTTCAGCCATTGAACCAACCAGTGCATAGTTAATGATCACCCACATAGGGTTCAGCTCTGGGCTAGGCACTAGGTGTGATGGGCAGTAGACACTGATGACATAAGCAAGCCTATCCTTGCAGGGCCATACACTCTGGTTGAGAAGGAAAGATAACAGCAAGGAAGCAATGCTGAGTGCCATAAAATGGCAGTAAGCTCTGGAGGACTCCAGAAGAGACAACTTCCTTAAGGCCAGAGTCATCAGTGGGGTGGGCAAGCAGGGTAGTAGGAAGGCATAGGAGCCCCAGCAACCTTCTCCACTGCCATTCCACCATCTCTGCCTTTCCCTTCTCTTCCCTTTCCTTCTCTCCTCTTGTGTTGCATCCCTCTGCCCTCAGCACCTCCCCACACCCCACCTCCACCCTCCCCAGAGACTGAAGACACATTTCAGGCCAGCCTTATTATTGGATTTTAAATGATGCTATGGCTTTTTAATTCTTGGTTTAATTGCCTTTCCATGCAGGGCACTGAGAATGGTTGATTACCAGGCAACTGGGCCTAGCGGTGACATTCCTTATCCGATGTCCCTTCAAGCTGCAGTGAAAGGGACATGCTCTCAGGGCTTAAATGTGGACTTTAATAGGGCCTAGCCTTCGGTGTCCTCCTGCTGTGCTCTGGCCCAGGGTGCTGTCCGTGGTGCTGAAGACCCCAGACTGCCCCACTTAACCAGCTCTCTGGCCAACCCAGGGCACTGCTTCCTGCAGCTATGGAACTTGGAGGGCTGAATAATTTTTTTAATTTTTAATTTTGGGGGAAGAGAGGGGGAAGGCGGGGGGAGAGAGAGATGAGGGATTGGGGCAGAGGGACAGGGAGAGAGAGAATCCTAGGCAGGCTCCAAGCTCACTGTGCAGCCCAGTGTGGGGCTTGATCTCATGGCCCTGAGATCATGACCTAAGCTGAAATCAAGAGATGGACACTTAACCGAATGAACCATCCAGGTGCCCCTGGAGGGCTGAATAATTTAAACAAATGGATATATTTCCCCCTCCCCTATGGGCGGCCAAAAAACCCCTGCTGCATCTCCGGAATGATTGCCCCTCATTCGGT
This sequence comes from Taxidea taxus jeffersonii, assembly GCA_003697995.1. Taxonomy (NCBI): domain Eukaryota; kingdom Metazoa; phylum Chordata; class Mammalia; order Carnivora; family Mustelidae; genus Taxidea; species Taxidea taxus. Next base: position 23,628 of record RCUC01164778.1, read on the forward strand.
GGTACTCAGCAACCCTGCTGGGAGCTGGGAGAACAAGAGAGGAGTGTGGGCAGCCTCCGTTGTGGTGTTCCTGCTGTGGGTGGGGCCCCCTATTAGAACACGAGAGAGGAGCCCCGAGAAGAAGAGCCAGCCCAGCCCTCCTTCCCTCAGCCTCTGACTTCATCAGGCTATAGGGATAGGAGGTCCAGTTTGTCCCCTATCATTGATGACAGGCCCAGCTCTGTGCCAAGAGGAAGGCCCTACTTTGTCCTAAAACACAGATGCTTAGCGAGGCCAGACTGTCACAGAGCAGCGCCACACAGGCCCACGCAGGAGGATGCTGTGTGGGGATAAAAGGGCTCATTAGAGGATGAAACAATCTGGGTGTGGTGCTAACTGTGCTGCTGGGCGTCAGACTTTTCCTTCACCCCCCAACTCACAAGCTGCCTTCCCTGAGGTCCTGTAGGATCCCCTCAGGCCTGGGTCCGGCTTGAAGCTGTAGTCCATCTTGTCAGTTCAGATGAAAAGAACAGATACTAGAGGTCATATCACCCCCAGGCAGGGCTAGACCAGCCAAAGGATCTATAGGAATGCAACCCCTCTAGCTCACAAGTAGTTAATCAACACACCCTAAAGATATAATCCCTATATGCCTGATGAAAAAGATATACCCCGTGAAATCTCTAACATAAGCAATACAGATGTATTTCAGCTTCCAAGTTTCTTGAGATAGAAAAGACCTCCAGGAAACCAGATGAAGTCAATGGCACCTACCTTCTCAGGAGACCCCTGGCCTCCATTTTGCCCTTAAAAACCCTCACTCACAAGCTACTGGGGGAGTTTGGGATTTTTGAGCGTTAGCTTCCCATTCTCCTGAGTGGTACCACACCAATATGGAGCCCATGTTTCTTCACTGCAAGAGCTTGGTGTCAGGTTTTATTGGCTTGTTGTGCACTGGGTGGGCAAATGCTCACTTGACTCAGTTACAAGCTCGGGTCCCAGGAGGGGTGCCCATGCCCACGCCCCCATTTGGCCTGTGTTCTATCCTACAGGCTCCTCTCTGGGTTTCTATCTCTTCTCCAAATGTTCTTTGTTTCCTCTCTCATGCCCGATCTTATATCTCGTTGAGGAGTATATCTGATGGAGCCCTATCCACAGTTGTCAGCCACCTCTTTCTCCCCCTTTTCTCCCCCTGCCCCCAGCTTAATCTGCCTGAAATCTCCCAAAGTCAACTGATCCATGGTCACAGTCAATGACCAGAGGAATGAATGTCCGTAAGAAACAGGGATGTAGTCCATCTCCTTGGGGGCTCAACTCTCTGGGACAGAGGTCTACAGGAAGACACGGCCCTGAGAGGGTGGATTCTAGAGAGCCAAGGAGGCCACTCTTTACCAACTTGCTGAGGCCATCTCCAATGTGTGTCTTCTCCAACGGCACCAAGCAATTCTGTGATACCAGCTGGTGTCCTTCAGTTTAACTCAATCTGACACTATCTACCTAGAGGACTCACTCCCACAGCACTGCCCTCATTTCAGATACTAATTAGAAGTCCAGGCTATGACCTGTGCTTCTCACTGGATGGCTATAAATTGGAGATTCCCCATGAGCCCCTTCTCGGGTTTGACTGATTTGGTCACAGACGTCAGCTTCTGTAACAGGTAAGCTTACATTTACCAGTTTATTATAAAGGATACAGATAAACAGCCAAATAAAGAGGTATGCAGGGTAGGGTCTGGAAGTGTCCCAAGCACAGAAGCTTGTCTCCATGGAACTGGGGTACATCACCCCCTTGGCATGTAGACGTGTTCCCAACTCAGATGTTCTCTGAACCCTGTCCTTTTATGTTTTTTATAGGAGTTTCATTATATCTGCACAATTGATTAATCCTTGGCCATTGGTGACTAAACTCAATCTGCCTTGGAGGTGGAGGAAAAGGGCTGAACGTTCCAATTCTCTTAGTCAAGTGGCTGGTTCCCCTTGGCAACAAGCCCCCACCCTTAGGTGCTTTCCAAAAGTCACCTCATTAATATAAATCCAGGGGCAATAGAAAGGGGTTTGTTATGGTAACAAGACACTCCTTTCATCATCATGGCTCTGGGCTATATCAGGAACCAAAAAACAAACATTAAAAAAAGACGCTCCCACTGCTCTACTTAGGAAATTCCAAGGGTTCTAGGAGCTCCATGCCAGGCAATAAGAAGACCAAATATGTATTTCTTATTCTAAATTCCAGTATCACTCCACCATTAGGGAGCGCTCTCCTAAATGATGTGTGGGGGTGGAGGACTTAAGGACCATTTGGTGGTGGGGAGGGGCAGAGGCAAGACAGCTCCCCCAACCCCAACTGTCCAAGCTGGAGGGGGAGAGGGGGTGAGCCCAGGTGCTGGACGAAGCCCTAGCAGGAGGGAACTCAGGAGCCAGCAGAGTGGGGCGCTGCATTCAAGCCTCACAACCTGACACTGCCTTCGTCCCCCCACCATCTCCACGCTGTCATTACCAGAGCGCGGGTGTGACGAGCTCCACCCAGCAGTCCCACTTTCATCACCAGCATTTTAATTCGCTGATCTAACATTTCCCCAGAACGCAGGGTTGGTATTTTTCCCCACTTGATTTCCTAGGGCTTGTCTCTTCATTGTTTTTCTTCTTAAAAGAACAAAGCCAAAGACAAGCACCTGTCTTTTATGCTTTTGCTGAAATTTTGCAGCTGTTGGTGGTGAAGGGGGTGGGAGGTGATAGAAGGAGGTGCGTTTGGGAGAAAGGACGCAGAGGGACCAGATTCTTGCGATCATGAGGTTGAGGTGCTCTTGAAGAAGCACCCCCTGGAAGCTGCTAAGTCTGGGGGAGGGTGTGACTGGCTTTGGAGGGGCCCCTTGGGAAAAGCAGCCCTGTACCATAAGCTACCTTGACAACACCCCGGCTCTGAGAATGTGCCGGCCCTGAAGGCTGGATTTAGGGTCACCTGTCACAACTGACTAGAGCATGGCCTGGGCACCTACTGGACATAGGATTAGATCCCTCACCCCTCCCTTCCTTCCAGCATGGAAAGTAAAACAAGTAAGAGGACTGGGGGCAGCAGGGATGATGAGACATCCCTCCTCCGTGAGGGTCAGCTCTGACAGACTGTAGAGGCAGGAATGAGGTTGAGCATGTTCTAGAAACTGAGAGGTCAGCATGATGTGGACTGAACCCAGAGGGGAGCTGGTGGGATGTGAAAACGGGATGAGTGGAATGCAAGAGCTGGATCATGCAGTGCCTGAAGGCCACCTGTGGGTATGATCATGCTTTGGCTGTCCAGCATCCAACTTTCTACCTTTCTGGGGCAGTGAAAGGAGTCTGGCCAAAAGGGCCAGATTCTCTCTCTTGGCTGGGTTATGGCACTTGACCTGGCTTGGCCAACTGCTCTCTCCTGCCCTGGACTTTGAATCTCAAGTAGCCAAAGATGGGAAGAAAGTCAGGCTCTCCCTGGGTGGTGATGGGGAGATGTGGGGCCTGGCAGCTTAGAGTATATTCTGTCCTGGCTGTTTCTGCCAAACAATGCTTCTCACCTGTTTTCCAAACCTGGAGTCTCCTGTTGTCAATCGTAAGGCCTGATATCTGTTAACAGAGCCTTCTTTTCTTATGCTAGACAGAAAAAGGTGGTGTTACATATGAATGAGCACATCCTGATTGACCCTGTTTGGGAGTCTGGATTCAAATGGGATGCCACTGAGGGGTTTTAGGCAGGGATCATTCTCTTTTCTTTTTCTTGGGCGGGGTGGGGGAGCCCATGCCTGTATGCAGGCACATGCGGGGGGGGGGGGGGGCAAAGGGAGAGAGATAGAGAATCTTAAGCAGGCTCCATGCCCAGCACAGTGCCTGACATGTCTCACAGCCCTGATATCATGACCTGAACTGAAATCAAGAGTCAGATGCTTAAACAACTGAGCCACCAGGGGCACCTAGGCAGGGATCTTTTTATTCATTCATGCAGTCAGTCATTCATTTATTTTAAAATGATTATTTATTTAAGAGAGCACATGCACATGTGAGAGAGCACGAGCCAAGAGAAGGTGCAGGAGAGGGAGAAGCAGGCAGGGAGCTGGACATAAGACATATGGGGCTCCATCCCAGGACCCTAGGATCATGACCTGAGCTGAAGACAGACACCTGACTGACTGAGCCACCCAGGCACTCCCTGAGGCAAAGGATCTTTTTAAAGATCCTTCTGGATGCTGTATGAAGAGTGGATTATGGGGAGGCAGGAAAAGAAGAAGGGATACCATCTGGAAGGCTACAGGCCAGGTGGGAGATGATGGCAGCAGGGAAACCAGGAATTCAAGATCTGTACTTGAAAATGGCTTTGGGGATGCCTGGGTGGCTCAGTTGGTTAAGGGGCTGCCTTCGGCTCAGGTCATGATCCCAGTGTCCTGGGATCAAGTCCCACATCGGGCTCCTTGCTTGGTGGGGATCCTGTTTCTCCCTCTGCCTCTGCCTGCCACTCTGTCTGCCTGTGCTCGCTCAATCTCTCTCCCTCTCTCTCTGACAAATAAATAAAATCTTAAAAAAAAAAAAAAAAGAAAATGGCTTTGGTGATGATGGATAGATGGGAAAAGGAATCAAGGATGGTGCTCAGGTTTCTGATTTGGATACTGTGTGGACAGTTCTGAGGAGGACTGAGGACGGAAGAGATCTGTGTTGGGGCAGGTGGAAGCAACAGCCCTGTACATTTTAAGTGTGAGAGCTTTGTTCAGAGAGGGTCCAAGCAAGCAAACAGATCTTTTTGCCAGGTAGTTTAGTAGAGGGAATACAATATGCAGAACCAGGTGCAGGGGTGCTGGAGAGCTAAAACAGGAAGTGGAGAAACAGGTATCTGCCCCTTCTTCCCCCCACTCCCGCACCCTTCCGCACACCCCGCCCCCTGGAAAGAGGTATAAGAGAAGAGTGATGGTACTAGCAGCCCAGGATCTGAGGCTGGATGGTGGGAACGAGGATTTGGGGAAGGGGCTGCCCAAGGGGACGCCCAGGCTGGGGAAACTGAGGCCATAGCAGAGATGTAGCCAATGCCCAATAAGCAGCCACTGGCAGAGACACAATGAGTCAGAAAGAGGGAAGAAATACCCTGGCTTCTCCTCTTCTCCCTCCTGCCAGTCTCCAGCCATTGGCTGAATCTGACCAGAAACCCGCAGGCAAGGAGCCTCAGGAAGTGCAGTTTTCTGGGGGCAGTTGCCGTAATAGAGAGGAGCAGGGGGAGGGCAGGGGAAGCAGGCAGGGGTCAAACAGATGTCCACCAGAAATCGCAGTGACAGTTTAACTAGTCTTCTTCCAGAATTTATCTGTATTCTTAAAGTGCCCTTTTTCAAAGCAATCAGTCTCTGAGGAGGGGATTCAGACCTTCATGACAGGAGGCCTAAGAATCTCTCCTAGTTTCCCTGCAGGGAGACCGAACGTGACCTCGTCCATCTTGGGTGGAACTACCTTGGAAGTCAGAACCAGCCTTGTTCATCTTCTAAGAAAGCTCCCCTGCTCCCCCGCTGCTCCCAGCCTCCCTGTCCAACATCCTTCTGCCTTTTCTCAGCGACAAGGAAACAGCCAACTTGTCAGAAACCGGCCTCCAGGATAAAGAGAAGGAGGAGAAATGTGACCAGGAGAGCTGTGAAGTGGTGATGACAGCTGCTGCTTGATATGGAAAAGGGGATCCTAATTATTGCTTGGACAAGCAGGGAACTAAAAAGTCAATCAGCCAATGTGGAGGGCAGCCTGGCTCTGAGGCAGGGCTGGCTGCCTCCCGCTAAGAGCCCTGGATCCCTTCGCAGAGGGGGATGAGCTTCTGGTTGAGAGGCGATGATGACTGAGGGGACCTGAGCCACTCACTTGCTTGGCCCGGAGGGTGACCTCTGGTTCTGAAGAGGGACAGGGTGGGGTAGGGGTAGGAATGAAGCCCTCGAGCTGCATTCTGGTTCCAGCTGGAGAGCAGGGCTCTGACAGCCTGGGGCAAGCTGCCTCACCTCCCCCTGGGGTCCTCAGTTTTCTCCTCTCTACTAACCCAATGCCTCCTGCTTCTCCAGTCAACAGAGACTGGACTTCTGTGGCGCCTACCCCACCAGGCTCAGAGCCCCTCCGGCTGTGTGCAGGAAGTTGGGTCTGGCCTAGGTTCCTCTCCAAATCCACTGGCATCTCACTCCAGATGACAGATGTCCCTGGGGTCCGCTGTCTCTGCCCTAAGTGGGCATTTTCAGGCCAATTCCTTCCTTCTCAAATTCCTTCCCTCCAAGCTGGGACACAGTCCTGATTCCCATAATTCCCAAAGCCTGGCTCCATATGAGTCAGCGGTTTAAACAAGCTTTACTTGCGCCTTAGCCAACGGCAAAGTGAAATGGGTTAGCGGGCACCCAACCTCTCCATGGGCACCCCTCCACCCCTCTCCCCCAGGGTGGCTCTTGTCTCAGCTTAGACCTGATGCTATGGCCCCCCTCTCACCCCGAGTGCGAATGCCTTTGTCCAGGGCCCTGTAACCCAGAGCCCCGCACCCAGTCTCTCCTGGGCTCAGAGAGAAAGGCCACCCTGCCTTCAGAACCTTGTGCTTATCAGAGCCATCCTCTCTAGTCAAGAAGAGAAATGTGTTGCTAGGTGGGAAATTCACAATATGGAAGATCTACTTTGGGGTCAGGGATGCTTTGGATGAATTTGCATTTCATTAGTCATGAGAGCATCTTGAGACAGGTGAAACATGGACAAAACAGGACACAGGAGGAGGGCAATGCTTAACTCACCGGAATAACCTCCAAGGTGGGGGAGGGAGGGGGAGGAGAAGAGGTAGGGGTGGGGGTAAGGGGCGAAGCAGGGCTGGTGTGAGACAGATGGTGGGGAGGGCAGAGAACAGAGGGAGAACAGAGTTTGGTACACAGGGAGGCAGGGACCATGGGGCTGGGAGCTTCCTGCTGCTCTCCGGCTGGGCTGGTAACCAGAGGGGTTTATGCCTGCTTTTGGCGGGGGTGGGGGGGGACTCCAGCTCTAGATGCCACCACACCCTCCTTCTGCTCCTGCTACACAGGTATAACCAACTGATGTCTGAGTGGATTGATCTGTAGGTCAGGCACCCAGGGGCGGTCATTGCTGTCACTCCATTTGGATCCCTACCACGGAGGAGAGCTCTGTGGGCACTCAGCCTGGCACCCGCCTCTTTCACTGCCTCTCCCCTTATCTGTGTGCCTGGTAGCTTGTGGCTCAAGCTCTGGAGGGAGGGTTTAGAGAGCCTCCCAGGTTAGATGGGTGGTGGCTAGAATGGTATGGGTCTGAAGGTCCTGAGGTCAAAGCACCGGTCACCTCCTGACCTCCCCCACCCCCACCCCCAGATCCAGCTTCCTCTCCTGGGCCTCAAGGACCCTGTGGCTGGAATGGAAAGATTTTCTGGGTGTGTCGGTGCCAGGTCTGCAGAGCGGCCCAGGCTCCAGGCTCTGAGATGGCGGTTCTGGGCCAGTCTTCAGTGTCCCATACAGGCTGGAGGTCTGGCCAGCCCTGACCACCTCCCCAAGGGAAAGAGGCCTGGATCTGGGGTTCAGCAAGGCCACTAACTGGCTATTTGACCTGAGGCATGTCTCTGCTCTTCTTAGGCTCATTTCCTCAGCTGCTGGGAGCCCACACTCCCCACCAGAGCTGCTCTCAGAGACCCTAGCCCAGAGGGACCAAGGGGGCAAGGAAGTCAGGGCTCCCTCTGAGCTGCAGGGCCAGAAAGGGGGAGAACTGGCCTTTAGAAGGACCTTCTTGGCCCTGCGCTCCTGCCATGGCTTCTGCCCATCCAAATCCAATGTGTTCCTCCAGGAAGTCCCCCATGCTTGCAGCCCTTTCCACCTTCCTTTTGAATGAATCCCATGCTGAGTGCTGAGTGCTGAGTCCTGTGCTGGGACCAGGAGGGTGGGGGTATCAGGGCTGAGCTCTTCATTGTACATCTGTTGCAAGGAATCCTCTAGAATATGGCTCTGGCAGAATCTCATCCCCAAGGGCCAGTCTTTGTCTCCACCCCCCATCAGTTCACGTGCCCAAATATGGACCAATAGACTGTGGCTAGGGAAATGAGGTAGGGTCACATGATACAGATCATGGGCCCCCAGAGTCCTAGGGCCAAGCTAGGGACCTCAGAGCAGATCTGCTTCTGCCTTTCCCTCTCCCTTCCTAAGGTCTGGAAACAACAAGGGGCATTCTCTGTGCCCATTCCCCTTCTGCCCCCCAACCCAGGACCCCAACACCTACCCTGGTATCCAGCCTCTCTTCTCTGCCTCGTCCCGTGCAATCCACCTACATGACTGCAAAGATGTCCTTCTGAAAGCACAGTGGAGTGTCTCATCTTCCTGCTTCCCAACTTGGAGGGTTCTCTGTGGAGTCACAGCCACTTAACTCCATAAATAAGAGTTTTCACCTGCCTGCCACCTGCTTTTTCTGGCCTGTCTCCAGTATCTTCCATCCCCACATCCCCCATCCCAGAGTCCTCCCTGCATCCCAGACTTAGTCCAATTCCTTAAAAACACAGGTACCGTGCTCCTTCAGGTCTGGGCACACTGTTCCCCTTGGCTGGGGTCCTTCAAGGCTGAGTGAAAATGCTCCCTTCTCTTTGGCAGCGTTCCCTGACTCCTCAGGTGGAATTGATGGCCACCTGTGTTCCCAGCATACCTGTAAACACCTCCAGGGCAGTCCCCGCTTCTTTCTGTTACTGCCGCTTTAGCTGTCTCACTCCCCGTCTGATTCTCTCCTCCAGACGAAACTGGAATTGTGTCTTATTCATTTCAGATTTTGCCCTGCACACAGCAGGCACATAATAAATGCTTGTTACTTGGGACAGATAATTGCCACTCACATCCCGCACGAATTGCTTGTTTTCTTTTAAAGCTTTAAAAAACCATTACAGAAATCATCCCCTTGGCTTCTACATGTTCATAACCACACCGAGATGGATAAGTAAAAAGCTAAAGTCCTTCATTCTTTTCTCTCTCCCAATCGAATTCCCCAGGGTGAGGCTGTCAACCACCAGGAGGGCTTTCTAGGCCAGTGGTCCTCAAAGTTGGCACCCTCCCCCCCAACAGCATCAACCTCTGTTAGAAATGCAGATTAGAGCCCCATGCCAGCCTGGGGACCAGGCCCAGCATTCTGTCCCCAGGTGAGAGTCCCAGCCTGAAAACCAGCTCAAGGAGTGCTGAAGCCCCTGGGGCCAGAGCTCCCCCCCAGACCCCCTGACCCAGCCAGGAGTGGAGGACCAGCAGGTGGAGCCCCTATCACAGACCCATTTTATTTTGGAGCAAAACCCTAAAGTCAGCTAATTTCCTTGTCTTTGGCCTCCTTCTCTCTGAGTGGGTGGCTGGAGAGAGCCAGCGTGGGCTGATGGCTGACCCCTGGGGCCAGGGGTCGTGGTAGGGCTCTGGCTGGGACACTAATGGGCTGTGTGATATTTGACAAGTCACTATACGGCTCTCATTTCAGAAAGGTGCTGGTTCTCTAGATATTCTCCAGGACCCGAACAACAACAACAACAATCTGTGTTTTGAGCTCTCTGAGGGCTTGAAGTCCAGATGAGGGAATTTCAAGGGAGTTTCCAAAGGGAAGGGGCAAGACCCCAAAATAGTATGAAAGGATTCATTCCTCTCCCGTGCTATCTGCTTTCCCAATGCAGAACAAACCACTGCCCGTTAGCTCTGTGGCCTCTCTTTGTGGACCAATTCGAAGAAAAACTCTCTTGTGTACATTCCACCTTCGTAAAGAACGGGATCTAACAAGCATTTATTCAGAACATACCATGTGCCAGGTACCATTCCAGGTGCCAGATATCCAGCCGTGAGGGGAACAGGCAAAACCGGCCTGCTCTGATGAAGTTTACATTCTAGCCGGAGAACTAGGCAATCAACAAAGAATCAGAGATAGACAGTGTGTGTGTGTGGCGGGGGCATGGACTAAGTGGGTGTGGTGAGGCGAGCGGAGCAGCTCAGAGTGCAGAGCCTGAAGGCCTGGGTGCGATTGGGCCCCTTCTGCACCCTGGGGAAAGGGAATTTCCAAACGCTCTTCCCATGAGCCGGGGCTGGTATGAGGCTCTGCCTTGAAGGGGCTTCTGGTATGTTTCCGGAAAGAGACCAGACTGGCCCCAGGGGTGCAGGCAATTTTTCCTTGGACAGGATTCCACTTGTGAGCTGGTGTGGCATGGCTGGCAGGGAGATGCCCCCTGCAGGAGCTCCCCTCCCCCAAGTACCTCCCCAACCCACCCCCACCACCATGCAGGAGGGGATGGGCTGCCCCAGACATCCCTCCTTCTAACTCAAAGCCCAGTCCCATGCCAAGCCTGAGCTTGGCAGGTGCTTTGAGCACAGAGTCCTTGCTAATTATACCCCGGACAGATGTTGAGCCCTCCTTGCCCTGGCATTTTTTTAGAGGCCCGTGATGCCAGCCTCCACTCAGGGATGGCATTCTTTTGTTTCTTCCAAGGCCTCCCCATGCCAGCCTTACCTAACCAAGAACTGTTTCTGTGCAAAAATCCAAAGAGAAAGTTTTTATCTGGGGGTTGGGCTTCAGGAAGGCATAGAAATCCATTTCTCTATTTTTTGTAGTATTTTTTTAAAGATTTTATTTATTTATTTGATAGACAGAGATCACAAGTAGGTAGAGAGGTGGGGGGGGGGTTGATGGTGGCGGGAAGCAGACTCCTGCTGAGCAGAGAGCCCGATGTGGGGCTCGATCCCAGGACCCTGGGATCATGACCTGAGCCGAAGGCAGAGGCTTTAACCCACTGAGCCACCCAGGTGCCCCTTCTCTATTTTTTTAGGCTTTTATTTATTTATTTGAGGAAGAGCGCGAATGCGTGCACAAGTCGGGAGGAGGGGCAGAGGGAGAGGGAGAAGCAGGCTCCCCTGCAGAGCAAGGAGCAGGGAGCCCGATTTTGCGAGGCTCCATCCCAGGACACTGGGATCATGATTTGAGCCAAAAGCAGACGCTTAACTGACTGAGCCACCCAGGTGTCCCTCTGTTTCTCTGTGTTTTTTTTTTAAGGCAAACCCCAAACTTTCCTTGAGTCCAAGGACAACTCTGGTCCCTTGCAGACCCCACTGGGTGGGGGAAGCCAGTACAATGAGTAAGTCTGGTGGTCCAGAAAGGGGTGGGAAATATCTGTGCCTCTGTTTCCCTACGGTTGTGTTATGGAACTGGGGTGGGACAGTCAAGGCCTCACAAGTTCTGTGTTTTGCATCGGAAGGGCCCGGCTTGCCTGCAAGCTGACTGCTGATGGCATTTTACGCCTGTCCTGCGGCTCGTTACAGGATGGCAGGCGAGTCTGGGCTGTGGGGCCCTGGGGTAAAATATGGCCCAGGGAAGGGGGGTCTGTGAGTGGCTGAGCCTGATGAAGGCAGCCAGCTGATTACTTAACCATCCTGGTGGGCTTTACACTCCCAGTGGTGACATTTTTTGCTTCGATTGCTTAAAAAACAGAATGGCATCTCCCCCGATCATTTTTCTGCTTTTTTCTCATAAATGAAAAGGCAGATGTTTCCCAGAAGAGTTCCAGCGAGAATCTCGTTACTTCTTAGCGCCTTGCAGCTCAGAAGATGAGAGCTACTGCCTACCCTTCAAGCCCCCGCCCGCCCCCCGCCTCCTCTTCCATCCGAGTTCCCTCCTTGCCCTGGCCCCTCATCTTTCCCTTCAGCATGCTTTCTCGTTGTCTCCCCGCTGACTCCTGATCAGGGTTTCTGGACTTGCCACTCTCTTTCACTCTGCCTTCTCCCTCCCCTTCCATCCTTCCCCTTTGTGTACTGGGGGAATGCTTCCCCATTCCCTCTCCGACTCCTCCCTCAACCTTTCCTCCTCTCTCCTACTGTCCAGGACTCTCCCCATTTTGCAGATGAACAAACTGAAACTCAGGGAGAAGGAATTTGCCCAGGAGCACCTAGCTTGTCCCCCTTGGGTGTTCAGTGTGCTATGGCTGCTGGTCAGGTCACCTGGGGCTGGATGATCGTCCTCCAGCCAGGGTGTCTGTGTTATAGTGTCTACCTGAGAAGCCGTAGATCTGGCTAGACCATACCCTTGCTCTGTGGGTGAGCAGCATTGATGTCAGCTGGGAGCTGAGGAGAGGTGCAGAGCCTCGGCCCCCATGCTGAGCTTTTGAATCAGAGTCAGCATTTTAACGCTATTGCCCCAGAGATTAACAAGCACACCAGAGGTCTCTAATTGGTGAGCTTTCAGTGGTAGGCTCTCCGTGCTGCTGGTCTTGCCTTCAGGAGGGGGCGCTGTATCCCCCTCCGGCGTCCCCGCTGTGTACTCACAGCCACTGCGCAACCCCGCCCCCTCCACTCCTCTTCTGCCCCCAGGAAAGCCTTCTGTGTCCCCACCAGGCGGCCAAGCCCAGAGTGGGGCAGCAGTGGGCAGCGGCTCAGCTGATTGCCCCTGGGTCTCTTGCTGCGTAGTTAGGCCTAGATAAATAAGGGCTTGGAAACATCTGGAAACCATAACCTGGCATTAGCAGGCTGGGCCCTTCCACCTCTTCCCTGAGGGCATAGGCCGCCTGGGGCAGCTGTGACCTGAGCCAGGCCCTCTGTGGCAGGGAGGGCTGCATTCCTCTCGCAGAGGCAGGATGTGAAGGGGACAGCTGAGAGCTGGGATCCTGCTGTGTGATGCCTACCAGGTCCAGCTGCTCTGGCTCGAGCCTCAGGCCCCCCAGCCATGGTTCTGAGAGCAGCTCTGGCTAGAGAGGTCATCTGTCTCTGGGAAGCCACAATGCAGGGTGTCCCCAGCCCTTGTAGCTAAGGTACCGGGGCTAGAAGGGATGGCTGTCTTCTAATTCAAGCTCCTCGTTTGACAGGAAGAAATAGGTCGGGGGAAGGGAAGAGACTTGGCTAAGGTCACACAGCTTTGTCTCTGGGTGTAGATGGCAACCTCAGTCAGGACAGATGTGGTCCAGGTCCCGAATCCTGAAGCCATCCTTTGACTCGTGTCTTTCCCTCGCACACCCTGTAGCAGATCAGCGATGGCCAAAAACTCTCTGCTTCTCCTCCACTGAAGGATGAGGAGAGCCACGATGGTGGCTACTCGCCCTCCTCTTGAGTCGGGGCTGGCGTTGGAGTGGTTTGATCAATAGAAGGTGGTGGAATGAGAGTCTAGGACTCAGTGCTTGGTCATAAGAGGCTCCCACCTTGGTCTGTTGGAACACTGGCTCTTGTCACCAGCTGCCATGTTGCAAGAAGCCCAGGGAACCTGGGAGAGGCCTGTGGGAAGAGGGATAGACCTTGGGCCAACAGCCCGGGCTAAGCTCCCAGCCGCTGCCAGCACACACTTGCTGTGACTGAGCCATCTTGGAAGTGGCTCTAGTAGCTCCTGTCAGACTGGCTCAGCTGATGTCACATGGAACAGATGAGTCTTCCTTGTTGAGCCCTGCCAAACTGCAGACTCATGAGCAAAATGCACGAGTGTGGTTGTTTTCAGCACCAAGTATTGGGGGTGGTTTGTTATGTGGAAACACATAACTGGAAAGCACCCTGAATCCAATCTGTCAGCTCTGCCTTCCAAATATAGCTAGAATCCAACCTCCGTAATCTCTTACTTGGAAGATTACAATAGTCTCCTGATGGGGCTTCCTGCCGCTGGTCCCTTGCCCCATACAGTCTGCTTTCCTGCTGAAACAGAAGCCAGACCATGCCCTTCCGCTCAAACCCTCTACAGGCTCCCAGGTTCACTCACAATGATAGGCAAAGTCATTTCCATGGGCCAGCAAGCCCTGCTGGAGGGGATGCCACTTACCTCCCTGCCCTTGCATCCTTGTCTCTCCTTGGGTCCCTCCACTTCAGCCACTGGGCTTTTTAGTTCTTCACCATTCTAAGTTCACACCTGCCCCAGGGCCTTTGCACCTGTTGCTTTCCTGAGCCTGAAGGACAGTGTTAGCGGATACCCTGCTGGCCCACTCCCTCATCTCATTTTGATCCCTAGTCAAACTTTCCAGAGGGACTTCCCTGATCACACCACATAAAAGAGCACCTCTATGCCTCCCCATCCTGGTGTCTTATCCTGGTGTCTCTTTCTCCACAGCACTTAGTTGTGATGATTTTATTGTCACTTTCCAACTAGAACACAGACTCCTCGAGGGGGGGGGGGTGTTGCCTGTCTGCTTCACTGCTGAATCCCCAGCACCCAGCTCAGGTATGGGCTGCCATGGGTGCTCAGAACATATTTGTGGGAGTGGAGTAATGCATGAGAGCTGATCTGGGCTGGCAGGAAGTCCTGTGGTCCTGGGGGTGGTAAGTGCTCCTGTCTTTCTCCTGCAAAATTCTCTTCCCCGGGGCCCCTTGTTGTGAGCTTCTGGTTTCTGGAAGACTACATCACCCCCTTCCTCCCGCCTCATAGCTCGGTCCTCCAGCCTCTTTGGCACTGTCTCCCACTGGGCCCCGCTCATACTTGTCCCTGTCCCTGCCCCTGCCCCTGAAATGGCTTCCTCCAGTCTCTACTACTTGTTGAAATCTCATCTGGCTCCGATCTCTATGTCAGCTACTGGCCATGTCCTCCAGCAAGGGTCAGCTCAGCTGGCCGTTTGGGAGCTCAGGAGAACAGAGAGAGTGAGGGCCTGGCAGCCAAGTGAGGCTGTTCCCCTGGGAGCCTGTTCCAGGGGTCTCTGGGCTGTCTGTGGCCAGACATCTTTCTTCCCCCATTGAACTCAGCATCCCTGGCTCCCCCAGACTTGCCTCTTCCTCATCTCCTGGCTTTGGACAGCTGGCACCCTGCAGGGCCGCTCCCCTCACCTGGAGACAGCGCCAGGCCCAGGTACCCCTTTACAAGGCCTCACGTGGCACCGCAGCCCTGAGCTCTCTCCCCCAGAATGTCTGCACCCACATTTACATCCCTGACATCCTCCCAGCTGCATCCAGCTACTTTCATTTCAGCTTGAGAAGGAGGCTTATAACCAACCGCCAGCAGATGAGGTCTGCAGGGCACCGGAAGCGAACCTCAGGCCTGAGTCTCCAAAAATAATTTTCTATTTGGCTCCAGAACCTGGTTCTGCTCTTCATCTGCCTGCAGGAGGCCTTGGGAGGGCCTGGAACTTGACGCTGCACCCTGAAAACCTCAGGTAGGGGGTGCTGAGACCCCTCCAGCTCCTGTCCCCTCCCTTCCCCCACCTTCAGGTGGTGAGGCTCGGTCACATCAAATCTAAGATTCCATTCATTTAAAGAGTGACTGTTGTTGCAGGTACAAGAAGGGGGAAAATGAGGCCGATTAAACTGGAGTAAGCCATCAATTACTGGACGTGCTTGGTTTCAGGGATATTAAAATGTGAGAAGCAATGTGCATCTTTGGTAAAATACGGTTGTCGGGAAGGTGGAAGAGGCCCTTCCTCTCCAAGCCAGGCACTCTCTGGCTCACACCTTCCCTGGAAAGGAAGCAGTGACAGGGTTGCCTCTGATCCAAAGGCTTTGGCTCCCACCCTTGCCAGGCCTGTCTGTGAGTAGAACCGGAGATGGGGGTGATATCAACAGAGGACTGGGGAAACCAAGAAGGGGATCCTGGCAGTAGAAAGTGGAAAGGAATCTACCACCCACAAAGCCTGCTGAATAATAGTCACAAGCCCATGCCACTGTATTGTCAGCCCAGAGCCAAACAGATGGCCTCAGCCCCTGTCCCCCTGATCTGAGTCATGGGGGACTAGCAGGCGGGCAGAGATGGTCTAAACCTCGCCCCAATTACTCAGCTCTCCAGCAATGATCTTGGCCCCCAGGAAAGGAGGGAGAGAGGGTGCTGGAGGGAGCCATGTCCCCGGCTTTCTGGGATGGAAACAGGATCCTGCAACGTGGAGTTGTCAATACTAGTCCAGGGAGATGGGATGATTCGGGAAGGATGAACGAGGGAGCAGGGCCCCGAAAACCTAAGAGGAGCATCTGAGTGCAGCAGGAGGGACTGAAGTTTGGCCTGCAGGTGGAAAGGGCTCCCCTGCCCACGGCAGCGGGCACCACCGAGCTGCCTGCATAGCCCCTTAAGACTCAAGTGCCTGCTCTCCCCACATGGTGGGGAACGCGGGAGGTTGGCTGCTTTAAGGGGAGCCCCTCTTGCTTCTGAGTGTACTGGCTGAAGGGAACCCTCCTTCCTCAAGGCTACCCCACTTTCTGGAGGCAGCCTGTATCCAGCGACTGGTAAAGGCATAGCATAAAGGAAGGTCCTCCTTGCCTCCTGGGGCGGGGGGTGCACTGCCTGCAGAGCCCTCCCTGGTTGGCAGCTCCTGGGGATGGTGAGGGGGGTGGCCGAGGCCTTTGCTATGCCTGCAGCAGGGTCCAGCTCCTCACTCTGCCCCATCCTGCCTCCTTCACTCCCGCAAGGGTCCCATTCCCAGAAAACCTGCCCTTGAACCTCCAGCTCAGGGTCCGTCTCCCAGGAACCTGACCTGTCGCAGAGAACTGGAGGAAATAAGATGGGGCCGTGAGTGGCTGTAGGGAGTCCCACTCAGAAGCTGGCAGGTGGCTAGTTAACCCTGGAGACCCCTCCCCAGCCTGTGGGTCCTCAGGGCAGGAGGAAAGCTCCCTGAGGCCCCTCTGAGTGTGTCCTCCAGGTCAGCCCTAGCTCCCCACCCAGCCTCAGCACCTAAGGAGAGGCTGCAGATGGAGGGACCGTGTATCTGGACCATGGCAGGGGCTAGGGATGGACATGGAGCCCAAGCAGGGCAGGCAGGTGATACAGGGGCTGGGGGACTCAAGTGGGCTGGGGGCCACGGGGGCTCCCTACCTGTGTGCAGAGCAGGGTACATTTGAGCTATATGCAAAGCCCCGTTAGCCAGTCTAGGTCTGTAAATGATCGCATGGGTAGACGTGTGTGTGTGTGTGTGTGGGTGTGGGTGTGTGTGTGTGTGCATGTGGAGGTATGAGAAAGTTCATGTGTGCTTACACCTGACACCTAAGTGCACGGGTATGAGTGTGCACAGCTGAGTATATGCATCGTGGGCGTGAGTGTACGCACACAGGCCCGTGTGTTTATCGACGTGCCTGTGTGTGGGTACAAACTCACAGAGGCAACTCATCCTCTGTGTCTTCTTCCTCGCCAGCTCCAGCCTTTCTGTCTTGTCTCAGCTTCTCTGCCTAAGCTGTCATGAGACCTGTTCTTCCTCCTTAAGTCTCAGCCTCCTCCAGGAAGCCTTCCTTGGTCAAGCCAACACCAATTCCAAGTCATCCTTTCTTTCTTTCTTTTTTTAAGATTTTATTTATTTATTTGACAGACAGAGATCTAAAGTAGGCAGAGAGGCAGGCAGAGAAAGAGGAGGAAGCAGGCTCCCCGCTGAGCAGAGAGCCCGATACAGAGCTCGATCCCAGGATCCTGAGATCATGACCTGAGCTGAAGGCAGAGGCTTAACCCACTGAGCCACCCAGGCACCCCTCCAAGCCACCCTTTCTTGCCATCGTGTGTTTGGCTCCATGTATTTGTCTGTGTCCCAAGATCAGACCGGGAGGCACCTAAGCCTGAGGACAGCCTCTTTCCCAAATGGTCAGGGTCTCCCCAAAGATGGGGACTGAAATCCTAACCCTGTCTTCCAGATGGAGCTCAGTAAGCCCCACTGCTAAGGCCCTGAGAGAAGGGTGAAGGCTGGTGACCTCACTCCCTGCACCAAGCACAGTCTCCCTTCTGGATGACCTAGGCTGGGGGTTCAACAGAATGAGCTCCAGGATGGGCATTGGGACCCCGGCATTCTAACCTTGACTCAGGGTGACTTGGGAAGACTTCTGCTTTCAGGTCCCAGGTGCCTCATCTGTAACGCAAGGGGTTAGACAGGTGGTCCCAGGGCAACCCACAGCCCTGCCCTCTGCCAACACAGCTCTGATACTGTACAGACCCGCACAGCCCCTTGTCCCTCCCCCTGACCCCAGGCCACCTCTCTGTCTTCATTTTAAGCTTGTCAGTTGACCTGGCTGCCAGCGGTACCCACCCCCTCAGCTGTGCAGAGGGAAGGAGGAGGGTCACTGGGCCACATGTCCTGTGTTATTACATTGAATAAGCTGACAAAAGCCATCAGAAGATATATCATTTAATAGGAGATTAAAAGCCAACGAGAGCAGCTGGGGTTCTGACCCAGAGACTCTGCGTTTTTAATTTAATTTCTTTTGCTGCTCAAATCACAACATTCGAAAATGATAAAAGTAGCTGTGTTTGCTCAAGGGTTTTATCGTTAATTGATTTGGCTGAAGTTTTCCCATAAACCTCATCTTTGGGAACATGCGTCTCATTTTAAGCCTCCAGACCCGGTGAGAAGGGGAAGTGCAAGACATGTGGGGACAGGAGTGGGCCCGGAGGGTCTGCTCTTGGCAAGCGCCTCCCCTCAGGTCGGCCTGGCCCCAGGGCCTGTGCAGAAGCCTGGTGGCATTGCTGCTCTAGCATGTAGAGCGGGCTCTTCCTCGGTCCTTGGTCTGAAAGGCCAGAGCCCGTGCGGTCTTCCCCGATGCTGGGCAGGCCCAGCCGGCAGCAGCGGCGGCGGTGATGGGAGTCCCTGTAGGGGCTGCTTTCCCGCCAGGCCTCATCCTCCAAGGGCCATTCAGTGGAGTCCAGAATCCCAGTCCTTTGTCCCCCCACCCCCCACCCTCCATGGCGACCCTTTCCCAAGGAGGAGTTCCCTCTTGCCCTTATTTCCCACAGTGCCCCGGGCCAGGCCCCAGGTCTGACAGCCCACGGTCCGGGCTTTGGCCACGTGATCATAACAGCCTTCACAGAAGACAGGCGTTTATATCTAACCTCGAAAGACAAGCGACAGTTAACAATATATGTACTATTGAATTTCTGATTATAAATAGCAACACACGGGCCTATTGTCAAGAACTTGGAAAATGCGGGCAAGTCTTATTATGTTCCTTAGAGCCCCTCGGGTGGCACGTGAGGAGCCACCAACTGGAGCCCATGCAGACAGGATGGAAGCCATTACTTGGTGACCAGGAGGGCTGGGGTGTGCTAGACATGTCCCCACTCTCACTCCTGTCCCTTCAGCATACACCTTCCTTGCCCTCAGGCTGCTCATCTCTCTAAGATTGCAAGGCTGGTCTCACTCGTTCACACTTTCAAGATGGAGGAGGAGAGAAACTCTCTTTGACCGCTCCAGTTCTGGAAACCCCAGGAAAGAGCTTTGATTGGCCTGGCTTGGGTCACATGCCTCACCCTGGGCCAATCACTGTAGCCTGTGAGGCGGGATCAGATCCCGTTGGTCCACATGGCTTGTGTGGGTGGGTCAGTGTTTCCCAAAGTAGGGAAGTCAGGCAAATCAAGTGCGAGATTGCTCTGACCTACATTTTCTATTCGCAAGGCAAACGTCTCAGCAGAATAGGCGAAGGCATGTAACGGAAGAAAACCGAATGGGGCTGACTTACGGAAAAATGCTGGGCACTGTCAACAGGGACGTCAGGTGGAAACCACAGTGAGAGAAAATTTCCTGCCCACTGGATTGACAAAGATGAAATGTCTCTCCATCAGGGGCGTGGGAAACGGGAACTCTCCACTCTGGGCATCCCTGCTTAGGAGCACGCCGTTGGGGCGTCCTGGGAAGGGGAAGGTGGGCCTGCCTTGCCACCTGGCAAATGCACTTTGGGGTTTAAATCCCAGAGCCCATCTCACTTGCGTGCACAAGGAAACCTAAGAGCAGCAACATGTTTGTTTTAAGAGAGAGAGAGAGAGAGAGAGAGAGAGAGAGAGGTGGGGTGGGAGGATAGAGGGAAAGAGAGAGAGAATCTCACAGGGGCTCCACTCTTAGCATGGATGGGTATTCCCGGCTTGATCTCCCGACCAGCGATCATGACCTGAGCTGAAACCAAGAGTCCGACACTTAACGAACTGAACCACCCAGATGCCCCAGAGCTGCAGCATTTTAGGGAAAAAATATTGCCCATAATCTCAGCATCTATTAACCAGAGAAAGGATAAAGTATGGGATACTTCTAAATGGTATTCTTGACAACAGTTAAAATTAATGTTACCTGTTACCAAGATGGATTAAGTGCACAAACATGTAGAAAGCAACTTGCAGAAAGCCTTGTGCTATCTAAAAAACTATAAAAACATACAAATACGATGTGTTACTTATGGATACATACATAGGTGGTATGTTTGTTTAAAATAATGCATGAGAATGACACCAGTTTAGGGTGACTGCCTTTAGAGAGAGAAGGGGCCATGTAAGGACCTGAGGAGAAATATACAAAGGAATTCCATTGTATGTGTAATGCTTTATTTCTTAAAAAAATGATCTAAGACAAAATAAAAAAATGGGGCTCATTCTGTATGTGTGTGCATAGTTTTGATGTCCTGATGTTTATTTAACATTTTATAATGAGCATGGAATCATGATTTTTAATGTCTGCATAATATCCTCTTAAAGGAATGCACCATAATTAATGAACCCATCACCTGTGGTTACATATACAGGGTTCACCCCCCACCCCATTTTTCCGCATCACAGTGACTGTCCTTATACAAATTATTTTCTTAGGGTAGAGAGCTGAGATTACTGGGTCAAAGGTTTGAGCTTTTTTTTTTTTTTTTAGATTTTATCTTATTTTATTTGACAGACAGAGATCACAAGTAGGTAGACAGGCAGGCAGAGAGAGAGAGAGAAAGAGGGAAGCAGGCTCTCTGCTGAGCAGAGAGCCTGATGTAGGGCTCGATTCCAGGACCCTGGGATCATTACCTGAGCCGAAGGCAGAGGCTTTAACCCACTAAGCCACCCAGGTGCCCCAGTTTGAGCTCTTTTTAAGGCTCTTGGTAATTATTGGGTTCTTTATGTTGCAAGTGACAGAAAACCAATTCAAACTGGCTTAAATAAGGAGGGACATGTGTTGGCTTATATTGCTGAAAAGGCCAGGAGGCCCCCGACTGCCTTGGCTGCTCCTGTTCTCAGAACCCCAGTGAGAATGTAGGGAGAGCTGGGATGGATCTTACCACCCAGAGGATGCTGTCTGTTCCCTAGACATGAAGACTGTTTTCAGGGGTGACCCCCTGAGGGTTCTGCCCACCCACTAGTCCCCCTCTTTCCACACTCACCTCTGCTTTCCTCAGGATCAGCTTCTTCACAGACAGGACCTCCTCCCCTCCCCCCGACAGATGCCACTGTCTGTATTCATTCCCTAGGGGGACTGTAACAGATTATAACAAAAAGGGGCCTCAAGCAATAGAAATATATTCTTTCATAGTTCTGGAGGCCAGAAGTCTGAAATCAAGGTGCCAGCAAGGCTTTGCTTCCTCCCTCTGGAGGTTCTGGGGAAAAATCTGTCCTTGCCTCCTTAGCTTCTGGTGACTGTCAGCATTTTGGTCACCTCTTGCGGTCACCTATTTCTCTCCAGCTTTCATGTCACCTTCTCCTCTGAGTGTGTCCAATCCCTCTTATAAGGATACTTGTCATAGCAGTTAGAGCCCACCTGGGTGATCCAGGCTAAGCTTCTCTCGAGATTCCTAACTTAATCAAATAGTTGGCACATGAGGTAACCTTCATAGGTTCTTGGTGTTAGAAGTGAATATATCTTCAGGTGGCGGACGTGTCTTCAGCCTTTCCTCCTGCCCTTGTGGTTCAGAATCCCAGAGGAGGAGCTCAGACAAAAATCCCAGGGGAGGGCTCTAATTGGCCAGCTTGAGTCATATGCCCAAACCTAAGCCAATCACTGCGGCCAGAGCACAGAGGGCCTCTGATTGGTTAGGTCCGGTTACACTCCTAACCTGGGAGGCAGGAGAGTGGGGCCGGCCCCACCTGACTACGTGGACTAAGTCATATCACTGCAGGATAAACAAAGGAGGAGGCCAGGGGCTGCTCACAGGCCCCTGTTGCCCCAGAGGCTGAAGCACTTCTCCAAGGGCATGGGTGGGTGGAGAGAGGGTGTCCTGTCTGCCTAGTAGCAGGTTATATTCCTGGGTGGCTTGTCTCTATCCTCCAACAACCTGGGCTCAGCCTACACGCACCCTCCCTCCCTCCTTCATCTTCCTAGGGAGGAGTGCTGGGCCTCAGATGAACTATGGAATAAGTGAAGGGGACGGAGGGTTCCCACTGAGGGCTCCAGTAGAGGAAGTTTCCAGCCTCGGGGCCACATGGGTCCTGGGTCTGGCCTCTCTGGTCCTCGAAGTTCTGCCCTGGACCAGCGACCTGCACAGAGCTGTCCACTGTTGTAGGTGGGATGGGGGTGGGGTGAGGAGTCTGAGCCCCTGTGCAGGTGCAACTCGCCCCAGCAAAAGTTCCCTCAAGGGACCTGCAGCCCGACTGTTTGTGTCACAGCTGCATTTTGAAGGGAGGGACACTTGGGTAGTCTGCTTTTTAAATTCAAGATGCCGAGACACTCAACAAATGTAGCTCAGGGAGAGACAGAAGGCTTGCCCTGATCCAAGAGGACTGTAAAGA
>RCUC01164779.1:0-50050 GCA_003697995.1 Taxidea taxus jeffersonii
GGTGCGGGTCATATCATTTCCTTCAAGGTTTGTTTTCTGGACCCGCAGTCAGGGACTAATTTCCTCCATCGTTTCCCACCTTATCACTCCGTGCACACATGACCCCCTGCCAGGAGGGAGAAAAATGCTGCTTTTTTTTGCTTCTCAAGTGTGAGGTCCTTTGGTCTTTGCAAGCCAGGGGAATCTCATTACGGGCAACGTGACAGGCATGTGGGAGGCTGTCATGTCACCATTCCAGCCGTTTGATGAGATTTCTGTGAACTCCTAGAGGGGTTTATTTAGAAATACCTGGAAAGCGCTGCCCAGGCCTGCCTCACTAGAAGAAAGCCCACTGTATGGACAAGACAAAATGACAAAGGGAAAGCTAGGAGGGTCCTTCCCGGTGACACAGGGATCCCTCACTATCCATAAAGATTCTCCACAGGGCTCTTTGGAAGAACCGACCCTATTCGGTATGTTGTCAGAATGGTTAGTTTCACAAAAACTTAATTTGTATCCAATTTTCAAGACCAGTGTAACAATGTAAACAGAACTTTGCTGTCATACAGAAGCTGTCTGTTCTCAGCGCTTAATTTTCATTACAACAGAGGGAGGGAGGGGCAGAGGGAGTGGGAGAGAGAGAATCTCAAGCAGACTCCTCACCCAGGGTGGAGCCCAACGTGGGGCTTGATCTCATGACCCTGAGACCGTGACCTGAACCAAAATCAAGAGCCAGACACTTCGGGGGCACCTGTTTGGCTCAGTCTTTTAGCATCTGCCTTCGGTTCAGGTCATGATCCCAAGGTCCTGGGATCAAGTTCCACATCGGGCTCCCTGCTCAGCAGGAAGCCTGCTTCTCCCTCTCTTACTCCCCCTGCTTGTGTTCCCTCTCTCGCTGTGTCTTTCTGTCAAATAAATAAGTTAAATCTTTAAAAAATAAAAAAAAGAGTCAGACATTTCACCGACTGAGCCACCCAGGTGTCCCCAGCTCTTAATTTTTTCTTGAAAAGCTAAGACCATCTTCAGAGGGTCCAGTGGTAAAAGGGTCCTGTCAGGCCTACAGTGGGAACTCCGGGAAGTGTAAAAAGTATGCTAGACAAAACATACCCTGGTTTATCTAGATCCACTTGATGGAAGTGGGGGTCCGTGACTCGACGATGGGAGCATTCTTCATTCGTCTGAACTGCACGCTTAAAGGTGGTTCGATGGTAAATTTTACGTTATGTGCCTTTTACCCCAATTTAAAATTCTGTTTAAAGAAAAGTAAGTGGGGAAGTGTTGAACCCCAGTTTAGAGCTGAGAATCCACACTATTGAATAATGACCTCCGTTCAGAAAATGGCAACGCCGGGATTCGACCCCAGGCTTCTCTTGTGCTGCAGGCCAGGCTGCTTTCCCTGGACCCGTGATTCCCAGCCTTCTCGAGCACGTGGGCCCCTTTCTTTTCTTTTCTTTTCTTTTTTTAGAATGAGAGGAGAGAGCAAGAGAGGGGAGAGGTCAGAGGGAGAAGCAGACCCCCCACCGAGCAGGGAGCCTGATGTGGGACTAGATCCTGGGACTCTAGGATCGTGACCTGAGCCGAAGGCAGTTGCTTAACCAACTGAGCCACCCAGGCACTCCACATGGGCCCTTTCTAATGGCAAATGTCTTCACAGACCTGCCCCAGGCAGCAGTCCCATTTGCAGAGTCTCCTGGTTGAGTAGATGTAATGACCCAAAGCAACCTTGACCCAGAATCTTGTGAGTCACCACGGCACCCTCATGGTCTTGAAATCCTGACACCTGATGTGTGAGTCCTTGGAGGCATCGGGTGGGCCGACAGCAATCGATGCTTATGCAGTTCCTTAGGCCCCCAGAGTCGCTCTGGATCTTTGCCCCACAGAGACGGCGCACCCCAGAGCAGCACTGTGGATCTCTGAAAGGGGCTGGCGACCCTGAGTCTGCTTAGGTAGACTGGACGCAAGGGAGTCTAAAAATACAGCTGGCGTCAGATGCTTCTCAGGAGAGTTAGCATGAGCCTTTGGATCACATTCTCTGAGGCCGGGGGAGGAGACCAGGCCAGTGGTAGCCTCAGAGGAACCACTCCCTCTTCCGCCCACTGCAGACCATCGTCATGTGCAGTAGCGTCCATCCCCCCAGAACAGAGCTCTGGAAATGAGCAACTGGAGAGCTGAGAACCAGGGTTAGAGACGCTTCTGTTTACTCTCAACTGGGGTAGCGCTCTTCCTCTGCTTTTAGCCAGTCTTCGGAGATCCCCAGCTGTAGCTGCTGGGAAGAAGTTGTGCCAGGAGGGAAAAAAGAAAAGAAAAAGAAGAAAGAACCTCTTTCCATGTGTCCTCACCATGAAGGGTTCCTACGGCTCAGTCGCATTGCTCGCTTTCATTCATCCCACAACCATTTCATTCATTCCTTCCTTCCACATAGCTGGGGAGCTCAGCGTCTGTGCCAGGTGCTGTTCCAGGCACTGGGGAGTCCTGGAGAGCAGCCCCTGGGGAGCCTGCATGCTAGTAGGAAACAGACTATAAATGAGGCTTTTAAAAGCAAGACAGGTAGGAAGTCCGGCAGTCTTAAGGGCAACGGAGAAGAATCAAGGAAGGGAAGTGAGGCATGTGGTGGGGTGCGTCTGTTCACCCTGAGATCCTGGGATCAAGTCCCTAATGGGGCTCCCTGCTCAGCGGGGGCGTCTGCTTCTCCCTCCCCCACCCCCGCATGTGCTCTCTCTGACAAATAAATAAATAAAAGCCTTTAATAAAAAAAATAAAGATTTCTTTTTATTAGAGAGAGAACAGGGGGGCGGGGGGCAGAAGGAGAGGAAGAGAGAGTCCCAAAGCAGACTGTGCACTTAGCACAGAGCCCAGTGTGGGGCTCGATCTCACAGCCCTGAGACCATGACCTGCGCTGAAACCAGGACTCAGTCACTTAACTGACTGAGCCACCCAGGCGCCCCACAAAGTAAGATATTAATAACATACAGAGAATTGTTCTAAAAAGTGAGGAATCGGGGCGCCTGGGGGGCTCAATGGGGAAAAGCCTCTGCCTTCGGCTCGGGACATGATCCCAGGGTCCTGGGATCGAGCCCTGCATCGGGCTCTCTGCTCAGCGGAGAGCCTGCTTCTTCCTCTCTCTCTGCCTGCCTCTCTACCTGTGATCTGCATCTGTCAAATGAATAAAAATTAAAAAAATAAATCTTAAAAAAAAAAAAAGTGAGGAATCTGGGGCACCTGGGTGGCTCAGTCAGCTGAGTGTCCAAACTTGATGGCTCAGGTCCTCATCTCGAGGTTGTGAGATCGAGCCCCATGTTGGGGCCCATGCTGCGCACCGAGTCTGCTTAGGACTCTCTCGTCCCCTTTCCCTTTGTCCCTGCCCTCACTCGCTCCCTCGCTCTGAAGTAAATAAACAAATTGTTTTGTTTTGTTTTTTAAGTGAGACATCCAAACCTCAAAGGCCATGTCTCCTGACTTGAAGGCGACTGAGCCCAATGTTGGATCCCTACCTCCCTTTACATCAGAAGTCTATTTACAAAGCTACAGAACTATCTTCATACCTTAAAAATTCATAAAAAGAGGGGCACCTGAGTGGCTCCGTCTTTTAAGCATCTGACCCTTAATTTTAGCTCAGGTCACGATCTCAGGGTCGTGAAATCAAGCCCTGTGTTGGACTGTACTTAAGATTCTCTCCCTTTGGGGCGCCTGGGTGGCTCAGTGGGTTAAAGCCTCTGCTTTCAGCTCAGGTCATGATCCCAGGGTCCTGGGATCAAGCCCTGCATCGGGCTCTCAGCTCAGCAGGGAGCCTGCTTCCTCCTCTCTCTCTGCCTGCCTCTCTCCCTACTTGTGATCTCTGTCTGTCAAATAAATAAATAAATAATCTTTAAAAAAAAAAAAAAAAAGATTCTCTCCCTCTCCCTTTGCCCCTCCCCGGCCCCACAGATGCACACATTCTCTCTCTTTAAAAAAAATCAAAAACAAAAGAATTCACAAGAAGAAAAAAAGTTGATGGTAGCAACAGGAATAAATCCAAATGCAAGCGTGTTTCAGCAAACATTCATTGTCCCTGAAGCAGAAAGGCAGTGAGGACACTGTTTGACACTAAAGCAGGAACTGAGTGAGAGTTTTCTCTCTTTTGCCCAAAAGAATGAAATCCTCAGGTATTCTGAGGTTTGGGAACAAACAGTAAAGTTTGACATTTGTTCCTTTCCAGCATCTAGTACAGCAGCCAGTGTCTTCTTTCTCCTGACCCAGATTTCCCTCCTGGACCATCCTATTCCCAGCACTGGGCAGGTGGCCATGACCTGCGGTAGAGGAGTCTACCTTGGGCGGGTCTAAAGTAATTCTCGCCCATGTCCCTCAGCTATGTGCGTTCCTGAAAGCCTGGCACGTGGCTTGTGTCGGGGTTTGCAGCCTCGCGGACAGCAAACCTTCTTTAAGCCTTTTTTTTTTCCATGTGTCCTCACCATGAAGGGTGAGGCACTGGGGAGTCACTGGAGAGTCTTGAGTGTGGCAGACCTTGGCCTGAGGACCCAGGGCCAGCCAGGCGTCGTTGATGGGTAAATGTGTTTCCAGCTCACGGCCCACCCTGACTTGACTTGGCTGCATTCTGGACTGTTTTGTGAGGTTCAGCTACTGGCCTCAGTTCAAGGTCACCAGCAACTACCGTTTTTGGCTTTTCCTAACAGCTTTCTTGTAGCAACTTCCAGGAGCCAACCCATCCTGAATGCTGCGTTACCACTGCTGGTCACTAGGGGTCCTCGCCCTCCAGAGAAGGCGAGATTCTGTGGGCCTTGGAGCAGGTGCCTTGAGCCGCCAGCCCCCAGAGAAACGAGTTGCTGAGCTCAGATGACTCACCGGGTCAACAACGTTTTGGCCCTCTGAGTCTAATGACCCACACATGACCATGGTGCTTCATGCTTTTAGTCCAAACAGCAGAGAGCATGGCCCCAAGGACCCAGCCACTGCTGTGCAAGCAGTCTGGGTTCTGGGCTCAGCTTCATTCCCACTACCTGTGTGACCTTGGACTTCTCCCATCCCCCTCTGAGAACCAGTTTCCTCACCTGCCAAGAGACAGGGTTAGCATAAAATCCCATTCTCGACAGCCTTGCCAGCCACAGAAGCACCAGAAATAGCCCTTCTCTCAAGGGTCCCCTGAGTCGTCCTTGCTGTTCAGTTTTAAGTCCCTCTGCCAGGTTATCGTCTCCCTGGAAGCAAAAGGAGTGAAATCAGAATCTGTGCCAGGGCATCTCTCAAGATCAGAGACGGGGGAGCATTTAGAACATGTGATACGGTAGGGGTTCCTGGACACCTGTTAGCCTGGAACCCTTTACTCAGACCAGCGCTGAGCTGGAATCCCAGACGGAGAACAGTTAGAAGCACTCTGGTTGGAAACTGGAGCCCGGAGAGAGGAAGCCACCAGGCCTGCGTCCCTCAGCAAGAGAAGAGTGGCAGACAGGGCAGAGTAGTCCCTCTTGGGCACATCCCCCAGGAGTGACACTGAGCATGCCGCTTCCTGGGACATGCAGACACTCAGAAGCGTAAGAAAGAGCCACCTTTGGGGAGGCTGGGGCGCAGGGCAGAGGGAGGCCACACTCATTTCCGCTGCGGTTCCCCTGTGCTGGGTGGTTCCCACGCTGTGACTCGATTCTCATAAAGACCCTCGAGGCTAGTGTCATCACCCCCTATGGACTCAGAGTTCAGTCCCCTACTCAGAAGTTATTTGAAGCCACAGCTTTACAAAGGCTTTGCAAAGACCATATACTGGCTTCCCTGAGGGACGGCACTTGACTTCCTCCTTGTTCATTCATTCAAATCTTTCCTGAGCTCCCGGCACAGGCCAGGCACTGTCCTAGACCCAGCCGTGGAGCTGGGATGGAGACGGCCAGAGCATCGCCCTCCCTGCACCTGGACAGACAGAAACAAGCGGTCAGGACAAGAAGAAAACACAGCAGAGGAGGGGACCGAGAGTGATGGGGAGGGAGGAGAGACGTGTGTGCCCCTCTCCCCGGTCAGGAGCAGAGCTTCTCAGGGTGTGCTCACCCCCGTCTAACAACTCTTGCATTCTAGTCTGCCACAAGGGAGAAGAAATGTGGCTGCCCTTTTTCTGTCTTTACAGGATGAACCGTCCGTGGGCTAGCCCTGGTCTGTCGAATCGCACTTTGAGTAACCCCACCTAAAATATATCTGAACCATTAGGTTTGTGCAGCTGATGAGTGTAGGCCCTGCCCTGGAACCTGGGCGCCCCCGCCTTCCCTGCCCTGCCACCTTCCCACCACACCGCCTGGGCCCCACGGAGCTACTGGGCTGGGCGTCTCCCTCCCGGTGTGCATCGGTCCCTTCTAAAGATGTCCGCTCCGAGCCCATGGCTGGTTGTGAGCTTCACGGATGCTGAGAATTGATCGGGTCCCATCTCAGGCTGTGTCACTTCCAAGCCATGTGACCTTGACCATGTCTGTGGTTTTCCTTAACTCTGAATTAGGGATGATGGTGCTTTGCAGGAGGAGATCAGTCCCCTGGCCTGCGACTCAGTGTGTGTGGAAGCCCCCACTACTGCGTGAGCACGTGTTGGGCGTGTGACTGCCATCTCCTCCCCCACTGTTGGAGCGTCCCTTCCAGGACCCGCTGTGGCCAGTGACACCGCCTTTTCTGGGTTCTTTTCCCAGATTGCCAGGGGATCATTGAGGATGTCATCCTGCTAGGCGCACCCGTGGAAGGAGAAGCCAAGCACTGGGAGCCTTTCCGGAAGGTGGTGTCTGGGAGGATCGTTAACGGCTACAGCAGGTCTGTCCCAGCCTTGTGCCGGGGGTGATGGCGCTCACTGAGCACTTAGCATGCAGATGTCTGAGGCCTGGCCCGGTCTTGGAGGACCCCAGGGACCAGTGGGGCTCTGGCCTATTAGGGACAACGTGTTCTGACTGGGGAGGCCTCTGTCCCCATAGGATGAAGGCAAAGGGGCTCCCTGGACCAGGTCGGAGGCCAGCTTACCAGGTGACAGGAGGGGCCAGGGTGGTCACCATGGCTGGGGAAGGGGATGTGGGTCCCAGGAGGAGTTCTGTGAGCGCCAGCTGCAGAGCTCCTGGGGGTGCCACCTGGCAGTGCGGGGAGAGGTGGGTGGGTGTGCCAGCCGAGCTCTCAGAGCACCCTTTCAGGCGGGGAGACTGAACAGCCAGCCAACGATGGAGGAGCTAGGACCCACGCCCGGCAATGCCCCTCGGCCAGATGTGGGGACCTGTAAGGCTAGAAGGGAGGCACCCTTTGTTGGACTCGGAGAAGTCGGAGAAGGGGGCTCAGGAGCTTTGGCCAAGGCCAAGCCCCAGACTTTGGAGGAAAAAGAGGAAGCCCGCCACTGAGACCACAAGAGGGCAGCCTGAGAAGGGACTGAGCCCCTCAGCTTCCACAGGAGGCAACAATGGGGTGACAGTGTTGAGAGCAGTGACTTAGAAGCGCACAGACCTGGGTCTGAATTCTGAAACACAGTCAGCCTCCCAGATTTTAGATAAGGGACCCACATTTTATGGTCACGACACAAAGCACAGGGTATGGATGAGAAAGTGACATTCTAAGCCCAGATCTGAGGAACAGGTTTGGAGTTTAGAAAACGGGAGGGTTGGCTAGCTAGTTATGGCTGCAAGAACACAACTTAAAATATGACAATTTAGAAAACGAGGAGGTAGGACTCGGGGAAGCAGCTGATCCCCTGGGTCACCAATATGATGCTTCCCCCAACTGGCTGGAAACGCGGCACTAGAGCTCCAAGAAGCTGGAGCTGGAGTGAGGGCCAGTGGGGTCCCCAGCTTCTGCTGAACTCAAGGAGCAGGGGAGAGCACTGGAAAGGCAAAGCAGAGAGAAAGAGCAAAATGCTGGCCTCCCAAGTCTAGAAAATATGTTTGGGGTTTGCAGGGAGGAAGAGGTTCCAAGCCGAGGTTGGGTGTGGCACGGGTTCATCCAGCATTCTGTGCCCAACACCACAGCTGGGCACATGCATGCAAAGATGGGCACAATGAGAGAGGCTCAAGTCTAGTGGAAAGGACACATACAGAAATATACAATTATTAAAAGTCAAAACTAAAAACGCAACTATGCCCCAATGTGAAGGGAGGGACATGAGGAGTATTAGGCTCTTATGGCACGCCCCTGTCTTTGTGATTATGATCTCCCTTAAACTCCCCTGAACCTGTGGTCTTAGTACTTTAATTCCTGTTTATAAATGAGAAAACTGAGGCCAGTTAAACTTAATTTTGACTAAGCCCAACCATCCTAAGTAGGACCCAAAATTAAATGGAACAGATTTGGAAAGTCTTTATCATTTGATGATTTAGCCCACAGCAACAGCTGTACAGTTCAGAGCTAAAGAAAAAGATGATTTTTAGCCACAGACAGAGGACATTAGCCAGGACACAGGAGTTCTGACCAAGTTTGGCTCTCTCACTTATACTCTAAGCTGAGTTCTTAATTAGGATATGGTAGGAAGAACAAAGAAACAAAGACAGAGCCATAATATATAAAGAGCCCATGAAAATCAATTAAAAAATCTAGTAAGAAAATGTTCAAAGGATATCTACACATAAACTCACAGAATAAATACAGTGAATTAGCTTTTTTAAAGATTTGTTTGGTTTTTTTAGAGGATGGGGGAAGACAGGGAGAGGGAGACTCCCCACTGAGCTTGAAGGCCAGTGCAGGCTCAATCTCACGGCCCCGAGATCATGACCTGAGCCAAAATCAAGTCAGACACTTAACCAACTGAGCCACCCAGGGGCCCCACAGTCAATAAATTTTTTAAAAGATGCCCAACCTCATTGTGAGTGAAATAAATGCAAATTAAAATCAGTAAGATAATTTTATCACCCATCAGATTATCAAACATCTGAAACGGGAGTAACATTCAGTGTTGGTAAAGATGTGGAGAATTGGGCACGGCCATACACTGTTGGTGACAGCTGAATTTAGTAACTACTTTCTGGAGAACAAGTGGCCATACCCACCACAATTGTTAGTGTGCCAGTTTTCTGATGCCACACGTTCTGATTTCTGCAACCCTGCTGGACTAGTTACACACGTGCTCAAGGGGAATCACTGCAGCTCTGATGTGAAACAGTCCTCAGTTGGGGCGCCTGAGGGGCTCAGTGGGCGAAGCCTCCGACTCTTGGTTTCAGCTCAGGTCATGATCTCAGGGTCGTGAGGTCGAGCCCTGGGTCAGGCTCTGCACTCAGTGCAGGGGGGGAGGGGTCTGCTTGAGATTCTCTGTCTCCCTCTCCCTCTCCCCATCCTCCCAGCACCCCTTCATGCTCTTACTCTCTCAAAAAAAAAAAAAAAAAAAAAAGTCGTCAGTTAAAATCTTGGCTCTGCCTGTCACTTACTGAATAATAGTTCCTCTTGCACAGGGCTTCTGGGGAGATTAAATGATCTTATTTAGGAAAAGGGCAGACACTTAGTAGATGCCCATTAAACTCCAGCAGTTTTAATAACTGGGCCCGTTTGCGTAGTGCATGATTTTTGGATGCTTTTCATAAACAGCAAAGGGAAAGAATTAAAATTGCATGGGTACAATATGAAGGCAGCAAAAACTTATTAAACCCATCTATTCTGCTGCAAACCTGAGGCTAATAAGCTTGGTTTTCAATTATTTTGTGAGATCCTGAGCCATCTCGAGAGAGAGAGAGAGGAGGGGGAAGCAGGGAGAGTAGGGGGAAGGAACACAGACCAACAATAACTCTAGTTTCTTGGTCAAACTAAGCACCAAACAGGATTTCATCGTCTGAGTCCCCAAAAGTGTTTTACTTGCTTCAAAACTCCTTAAACATGGGGGGTGGGGGGTCAGGGAGCTTCAGGCCCACACTCCACAAAATTACACATTTATAAATGTATAATATACATTAATAAAGCTCTTGGCAAATCCATCTCCTTGGGATTCCATGAAGCCCCTGGAAGCTAGCCGGGGAAAGTGGTACTGCTCTGTGTCATACTCAGAGAGGGTCAGGGGCCTTGCCAGGGTCACACAGCACAGCCAGGATGGGAACGGAGGCAGGCCCGTCTCCCTCCGTGGAGAGAGCGTATCATTGGGAGCCTCCTGGGGTACTCCTGCGATCACCGCTCCAAGTACCCTGTGGGTAAGGGATGACAGTAAAAGAAGCAGGGAGGACTCCTGCCTGCACGTGCCCTCCAGGCCTGTGAGTAACCAAGGCAGCCCTTCCGCAGGCCACGTGGTGGTAAATCAAGACCTCCCTTGCGGCAGGTGCATCCGTAAAGCCTGAGGGCTATGGGAGCCTGGCTTGCTGGGTCCCCATCGGGGAGCACTGTTTCAGCTCAGGATACGGGACACGGGGGACTAAGGCACAGCCCTTAGTCAGGAAGGCACAGCCTTCCACAGTCAGGAAGTTCTCTGCCTAGAAAAGGAAAAAGACTCAAGAATGGACACACAGGGCGCCTGGGTGGCTCAGTGGGTTAAGTGTCTGCCTTCGGCTCAGGTCATGATCCCGGAGTCCTGGGATCGAGTCCCGCATCAGGCTCCCAGCTCCACGGGGAGTCTGCTTCTCCCTCTGACCTCCCCTCTCATGCGCTCGCTCTCTCTCTCTCTCAAATAAATAAAATCTTTTTTTTTTTTACATTTTACTTATCTGTTTGACACAGAGAGATCACAAAAAGGCAGAGAGGTAGGCAGAGAGAGGGAGGGAAGCAGGCTCCTGCTGAGCAGAGAGCCTGATGCAGGGCCTGATCCCAGGACCCTGAGATCATGAGCTGAAAAGGCAGATGCTTAACCCACTGAGCCACCCAGGTGTCCTGAAATCTTTTTTAAAAAAAGAATGGACACACAGAGGACATAGGACTCTATGTCCCCAAAGGAGCATATACTCCAGGCACACGAGGGGCAAAGGATTAATAGTATCAGGTTGAGGGGCTCAGGGACACTCCCTGGGGGCAGTGGTGTCCAAGCTGAATTTTGAAAGGATGGATAAGAGCCCATCAGACATGGGAAGACTAGGCCAAGCAAGGGGTTCCGAGAGCGGGAGGCATAATCGGACCAGATGCTTCCCGAATATTCACGTGCGTGAGCACTGTGTCCATGATGTGCCACCTGCCTGTGTGATCACAGGCTGGCAAGATGCAGTGAGGAGACTGAGGCCCAGAAAGGCCAAGCAACTCGCCCAAGCTCGCACAGCTAGTAACTGACAAGGCAGGACTTGAGCCTGGCTCTGTGTGGTCCCATGCGTGGGATCATGGCCCACCTTGGGCGAGACAGACAGATGCCAGATGGAGAGGGGTCTTGAGTGCCAGGGAAGGCCCTGTGGTTTACTCAGCACAATTTAGAGGATATAGAACCTTCTAACATATGTTCCTGTTCTTGTCCCTTAAATGTACACAAGGAAGTGCAATTAACTTTTTTTTTTTTTTAGCAAAAACATTGCAGGCCAGAAGCAATTAACATTTTAAGTAGAGTGTTGTCATAATGAAGACAGAAACAACGTGGAAGGGATGAGGCTGACTTGGCTCGTTTCTGTCTGTATCAGAAATGTTTACGGACCACCCTCATACTCAGTGTGTGACACACACAGGTCACGGTTAGCGCAGTAAAACAACATGAGTGAATCTTTACTTTCCCCTCAGCCATCCGTGCTTAGAGACGGTGCTTCTTGCGCCCTCAATGTTAAGATAATGCCTGCGACTTGCAAGCATTGCTCTCTGGAGAGAGTAAAGGAATTTTCTAGAAGAGAGCGCCCACAGGCAATGGGGAGGCACAGTCAGCTTCTAAGAGAGAAGGGCTCTGGTCAGATGGGTGTTTCGGGAAAGCAATGGTGGCCTGTGGGAGGTGAGGCCAGGAGCAGGGAGAGCAGGCAGGAGGCCGTTGCACTGGTCTGTGGAGGCTGGATGGTCTGATCCCAGGGCTGGGGCCAAAGGGACCAGTATGCGTGCTGGTAATAATCACCACTGTGATGGGCTGGCCATTGGGGAAGAGAGGGCCTGACATCGCCCCACTGGTGTCTGCCCCGGGGACTGGGCAGGTGACAGTGGAGGGGGAGTAAGGGCTGGCCAGCTCATTGTGGGATACACAGGAGGGTCTACAGAGGGCCCCTCAACTCTGGGCCCCAGCCCTTCTGGGGGCTTCTGGGGTGTAAGCACAGGAACACCCTCATGGTCAGAGACCACCTGCGGGGGTGCCTGCAGAGCGGCCCCACCCCGGGGCTCCAGAGAGCAGTCACAGAGACAGGGCAGGGACCCCGACTGCGAGCCCCTTCTTGGCTCATGTTCTTCCACACGTGCACGTTGAAATCAGAGTCTCACGTGGCCATGCAAACCAGGGTTGGAATTGGCCTCAATAAAAGACTACCAGATGTGCTAAGTGGGATAGTCTCGGCTGCAGAGGGGAGATGAAGTGTGTCTGTGCACCGCTCTCGGCTGGCTTGGCTTCAGCCGGACAATGTCAAGGGTTCGAGAGGGGAAGGCAATCCGACCGTGTCCTCTGTAGATAGCGCTAACAGTACCTGAAGAAACAGGGAGCATAGGATCCAGGGTTATTTTCTCTCGATGCTGTAGGGGTGTGGCTGGCTGAGGAGGAGGGTGCTGGGAACGGGCTTTACCGCACCTGTGCACGTGGAAGGGTGTTCCCAGGCCGGGACCTGCCCAGGCGGCCAGCCTCTCCACCTCCAAGATGGCTGGGCCGGACCTGACTCCGAGAGCGAGCTGGGCCCCCCAGCTCACAGACAGACGGGAACCCAGACCCCCCAGGTTCTGTCCCCCAGAGCACGGTAACTCCCAGCCCCCAAGGTCCGTTCACCCCCAGAAGACCTCTGCTGCCTTGCTCTTCCCACAGAGCCCTAGAGCAGTCACCCCCCACCCCAGGAACTGGAAACCCCTCCAAAGCCATATGCTGACTTGTGAGGACGTCATCCAGGGTCCCCCTGCCTGCATCCAATAGGCGCTCTCCGTTGCATCCCAGGCACTGTTCTCAGCTCTGGGGACCCAACAGGAACAAGACGGACAGCCTTCTGGGGCTGCCGTGACCCAAGCAGCACCCCCAAAAAGGCAGCCGCTTTCCACTGTCCTGCTCCATGGGGCAGCCGGGGCCCTGGCTGCCCGCAGGTACACAGGGCCAACGGAGCTTCCCAGGGCCAGGTAGGGTTCCCGGGGGCTGACACCGCTCCCCTGTCTGCCCGCAGGGGCGACTGGCTGCTGAGCTTCGTGTACCGCACATCCTCTGTGCAGCTCCGCGTGGCCGGCCTGCAGCCCGTGCAGCTGCGGGACAGGAGGGTGGAGAACGTGGACCTGTCATCTGTCGTGAGTACCGCCTGTCCCGCCTCGGGCTCTGCATTTGCCAG
Source organism: Taxidea taxus jeffersonii (assembly GCA_003697995.1). Classification (NCBI taxonomy): domain Eukaryota; kingdom Metazoa; phylum Chordata; class Mammalia; order Carnivora; family Mustelidae; genus Taxidea; species Taxidea taxus. Next base: position 13,278 of record RCUC01164779.1, read on the forward strand.
CGGGGCTGCTTCGTGACTCCAGCCCAGCCACCCCTGGCCCCAGGGACACTGGCCCATTCCACCGCAGAGGAAGGAGGTCTTAAGAATTTGCTGGAGTTGGGGGGGGGGGGGTGAGGGCGGGGTGGGGGGAGGAGGTAACTCCTGTCTATGTCTCTTTGCTGGCGCTTAGTCACCGCATCCTTCACACACATTGTCTCCAGCCCTTGGGGCGGCTGTGATTGTGCCCATTTCACAGACTAGGAAACTGAGGTTTAGGGAAAGTTCCTGTCACACATGTGGCCATCAGTAGCCCGAATGTGCACCTCTAGAGCCCCTGCTCTGGGCCCTACATTAGTGCCCTCCCCACCCCATTACTCATCAGGACGGTCCAGTTCCCCCAGAAGTCCCAAGAGCCCCCAGAGGACGCAGGTGGAAGGCTGGGGCCGGACCACAGAAGCCCCTGACAGCCGGGCTGTGACACTGTGGAATGCAGAGCAGGGAAGGTGTCCCAGGAACCCCCACCTTGGAGTCATCTGGGGTTTTAACTGAAATGAAGGATGCCCCCTCTTCCCAGGGACACCGGGAAAAAAATCATAACGTAAATAAATAAATGAATAAAATGCAGGCCCCAGGGCCCCACACACAGACCTTTAGATTGGTCTCTGGGAACAGAGCCTGCCACCTGCCATTGAATTGGCCCCCACTATCCCCCACCAGTCCTAGACGTTGAAGACTAGGCTTAGGTCAGGGGGTACAGAGGGTTCAAAAGAATTCTTGCTGGGGATGGGGTGGGGCGCACTGAACTTGAGGTTCTAGAGCCATCTCTCGGGCTCAGCAGACCCTCATCCTCCTGCACTCTCCTGTCACAGGGAGCTGAGAGCTTCATGTGGGACAGTCTCCATGTCCAGCTCTGCCCTGAGCCTTTGCAGGCACCAGCGTCCCCATTGTACAGATGAGGACAACGAGGCTGAGACGCAAAGGGACTTGCCCAGGGTCACACAGTGGGCACATGGCCAAGCAGGACTCAAACCCAGGCCTGAGGCCAGTGGGCATCGCTCCTGCCCGGGGAGATATGGCCGGCAGTGGGAGAGCGGTGAGCCACCCGGAGGGTGAGGGCACTCAGCTGTAGTTGCGTCCCCAGGCAGACTTGGGCCAGTGCTAATGCTTGCAATGGGAGCGGCCCATGAGTGCAAGAATGGCGGGTTCCTAGTTACTACATCGTTGGCTGCCAGCCAGCGCTCAAGTGCCAAGCCCTTCCCAGCACATCCCCCGTTCCCCCAGGTTCCACACAAGGCATCCCTTTGCCTGAGAGCAGACAGACCAGATCCCTCCATGGGCATCTAAAACCCGTCGAGGGAGGGGCACTCTGGAGGACTCGGGCTTCACCCCCCCATCCCCCAGGCTCCTAAGCAGCCTGTACCAGGGACCCCCACCCTTGGCCCAAGCCCCACACCTTGATGGTGGATGTAGCGAGGCACCTGGACCCAGCCCCCAGCACAGCCTGCCCCCAGGCCCAGGGCTGTGCTGTCCACCTCCCTGCGGGGTGAGGTAAGATGTGTGACCAGACCGCAACACCACAGGACCAGAGCAAGGCCTCCCGACCTGTGTCCCAGGGTCGCTGTCCTATTGAATCAAAAGTGAAAAGGATCAGAAGAAACGCTCATAAATGAAATTCCCTTTAAACACCACAGAGCCCTGACAAGATCCACATTTTGCCCTGGGAAGCCCCTGAGTGGGATGCGGTGGCAAGAGCACAGGCTTTGGCCCCAGAGAGGCCAGGCTCTGCCGCTGGCGTGCTGGCTGTGTGACCTCAGGCCGCTGACTTAACCTCTCTGTGTCTCAGCTCTCTCATCTATGAAATGGGGGGAATCACCTTCCAGAGCAGCGCATGTAAGATGCATGGCCCCTAAGAGGTCTTCATTTCGATACTAGTTCCGTCCTCTCCTGCCCCTGCCACCCCCTTTTGCCCCTGAGACCCCTCTCCTTTCTCAGACTGTTGCGACGCTTCCCGGCTCTTACCTGATTATAGCCCTTTATCACACATCAGGAGAGAAGCACAAAAAGCAGTGCCTTTCTCTTCTGGGTAATTGGAGGTAATTAGCATTGCCTTTGTGCTGCCCTCCTGTTTTCCTTGAGAATTCTTGCTGGAGGAGGGGCCCCTGGCAAGAGAGTTGCCCTTAGTTACTGCTGTGGGGTGCTCGCCAGCTGCCCGGAGCTCAGAGCCGAGGCCTGCACAGTCACCTTCTCCCTGCTGGACCGGCACGGGCCGAGCCTTCGTGAACCAGCCCCGCATCGGCCACCGACCCGACGTGGTCAGACGTGGTCGAAGACGTGATCTGCAGTGGCTCCTGGCCTCGGACAAGCCTGAGCCAGCAGCGAGTGAGGGGCTGGCCCTGTTGTGGCCAGGCAGGGGGCCGTCTCCTGAGGGGGTGAATGGAGCAGACAAAGGCTGGGCCACCCACCTGCCTTTCGGCCTCTCCCGTGCAGGGACAGGGATGCAGCCGGTGGGGGATGCTGCCACCCTCAAGGCCAACTCATGAGGTTTCTGGAGGGCTGGAGAGCCAGCACAGGGGTCTCCAGACTCCTCATATCCCAAAGGAAATGCCATCCGGTTTCTAGAACTCAGCCCAAGGCAGGGCAGGGGCTCACGATAACAAAGCCAGCACATGCCAGGCACTGCCGCCCCGCATCAGAGATGCCCACACGGCATCCCGGTTAGGAGGGACAGCGGCCCTGCAGTACAGGCGTGCAAGCCAAGGCGGCCTGTGAGGCTTGGAGCCCGGGGAGCCTACCAGAGCCTGGGCTCGTTGCCACAGTGCTCACATGTCCCATCAGTGACCTCCAGCTCCGGGTCTCGGAGTCTGCCCCATGTGTCAGCATCCTGACTCCTCACTCCTGCACACACACGGTGCAGGTGCCTTCACTGGCCCCGTTTTACAGATGGGGACACGGAGGCCCAGGAGGGAAAGGACCCTGAAGGGGCCTGATAGGCTTGGAAGGCATCAGTGGCAGGCGGAGGTGGGGAAGCAGCCCCAGTTTGGGCAAATCCTGCGGTGCCTTGCAAGGGAGCTGACAGGCGGTGCTGCTCGGGGCCAGTCGTGGGCACCAAGGGAGTTGGAAGTGGCCCTGCGCTCCCTCGTTTGCATGAGCAGATGAAGATGATGGGGTACGGCAGACAGTCACCGAGGAGCCCCAGGGACGGTCCCTAGCCAGCGTGGGAAGGTTGGGGAGGGCTTCTCAGCACCAGTGACACCCAGTGTGAATCACGATGGGTGGCCCATTTCCATCCAGACAGCCGAGGAGATGGTCCTACATCAGCCACAGCGGACCTTCCCGCCACCGAGAAGAGATTCTTTTCCCACTCGCCTCACCTGGGCTCTCCCATCCCTTGGCTGTAAAACTGGAACTCTGCCAAGGAGTGGTTCCCCTGCGTCCTTGCAGAGTGGCAGTCAGAGCCTAGGGTTGGCTGAGACCTGGGCCAACGTGGAGCCAAGGAAGGCCAGAGCTGTGCATTCTAGAAGAGCTGCATGGTGGGATTTCCACCTGGAATCAGGTTTACAGCCAGTGCCCACGAATATCTCCCTTCCGTCCTGCCTCCACCCAGCCCAGCACCAGCCCTTCAGCAGTTCTTGTCTGTCCCTGTGGGTCTAGGTTTCTGCAGGTGGGAATTGAGATGTGATGGCTAGAGCTTCAGCAGTCATTTTGGGTTCCCAAATGGATCAGCCCTGCTGAGGCCCTGCCCTTTGTCCCCCATCGCCCCTTCCAAGAACACTGAGGCAAGGGAGCTCATGTTTATGTAGCACTGGCAATGTCCCAGGTGCTCTACCTCATGGTTTGTATGTATTATTTCTTCCCACACACCCCATGAGGTAGGTATCACTAATTCTAAATGGGTAACTTCCCTATGAAAGTGTTTTGGGCTATATATGGAACATAATAGTTAGAAGTCGCATATGCTGATTCCTACAAAGTGCTGGGCCCTTGAACTCTTGTAGTAGACTTTCAAGGTAGGTGACCTGATCCTCATTTTACAGATGGAGAAGCTGGAGTTCAGGACATTGTAAGGACTCATCCAGTTACTAGTAAGAGAAAGCTGAGGCTGGAACCCCTGTTTCTCTGATGCCAAGCTTAAGTTCTTTCTAGTGCTGTCCACCCTCTGTGGGAAGACAGTGCCCCCCTTGACCTCCACCCCGAACCCAGGGATCTTAAAAAGTCCCTCGTATGCGTGTGTACGTGTCTATGTTCACTGAGCACTGTTTAAAAGCATTTGTGAAGAAAAGAATGAGGGGCACCTGGGTGGCACTGTCGGTCGAGTATCTGACTCTTGGTTTCAGCTCAGGTCAAGATCTCAGGGTCGTGAGATTGAGCCCCATGTCAGGCTTTGCACTCAACATGGAGTCTGCTAGGGATTCTCTCTCCCTCTTCCTCCTCTGCCCCTTCTGCTTTTGTCCCTTTCTCTCTCTCAAATAAATAAATAAAATCTTTTTAAAAAGGCGGGGGGAGGAAGAAGAAGTCAGAAGGCTCTGGTTATGAGAAAGTAACAAAACCGTAGAGGGAATTGTCTTCTTGTGTTCCTGAAAACTCATTTGAATAGCTCAAAGTGATTTGTGATTCAAATGGAAATGCAGATGTTATCAACTGAGCCTTTGTGTGGTTCCCTAAGTGTCCCCAGTGTTTCCCCCCACCCTTCTTTCTAAACAAAAAGGAATGTTCTGCCTTGGCTTGCCTCTGCACTAAAGCAGGCCCCGAGGACTGAGTGTTGGGGCGTGGGGAGCTCTTGGCTGCATTTAAGGAGCAGATCTGAGCTGAGCAGACTGTCCAGGCATCATCTCACGCCCGAGCCCCATGTGGCTTTGCTCTTCACGTGTCGTGTGTCATTAAGCAAACCACCGTCCCTCTCTGGACATTGCTTTCTTTCCTCTTTGGCAAAATGGCAGTGGTTTTCAATGCTCCCCTCCCCAGCTCATTTCTGTGAAGAGAAGAGGCCCAGATTTCAAACCCAGCTCTGATGCGTCCTAGCTCTATGACCTCGGGCAAGTCACCTTACCTCTCTAAGGCTCAATTCCTTCAGCTCCAGCCAGCAGCCAAAGGACCCAGATTTTATAGCAAAACATCCTTCACCTTTATTTAATGAACTCTGGAGTGGCCCTGAACCCAGAGGCTTCCCACCCCACTCGATCTGAGAAGTGCTGAGAGCTGGAGTCCTGGCATTGGTGACCTGGTGGCTGAGGCTGCCGAGGGAGAGCGGGAGGCCCAAGAGCTCAGCTGGGGGCTCTGGGGAGGGCAGGGCTCTGACCACCGCCCCCCGGGCCCTCACTCACTGTCCTCCTGCAGGTCAGCGGCCACTTGGACTATGCCAAGCAGATGGAAGTCATCCTGAAGACTGTGGGCATCCCCACCAAGCCAGGCTGGGATGAAACAGGGCTCCTCCTGGCTCCAGGCAGTCTGCCCCAAGGGCAGCCTCACCAGGCAGCAGCCGCCTCCTCATCGGACAAGACCACACCCGGAGACAGCCCCAAACTGGCCATATCTACGGACCCTAGCCAAGCCCAGGCGCCAACGGGGCTGGACCAGTGTGAAGGAGCCTCCCTTCCTGCCGCTGCCAGCCCGGCTGAGAGCCCCAAGATCTGCAGCCACGGCATGGGCCCCAACCCACTGGGCTGCCCCGATTGTGCCAGCGAGACCCAGGGGCCCTGCCCAGGGCTGGACTGACCAAGGAAGGGGACTGGAGCTGCCTTCCCAGGTTCCTCCATGTAGCACTCCCTTATCCCTCCACCAGCTGCCCCACGTGAGCTCGGAATTTCCACCAGTGCCTTTCCCAAGCTTGAAGGCATTGGGACCGAAAAGAAAGGAACTGGAAGGAGGGGGAGTCAAAACTAGACAGCTTTCCCTCCCCAAGGAAGCAAGGCCAGAGCCCTGCAGAGACAACCAGCACAGTTTAGAGCCCTAGGACTCTATCAGCCTTGGGCTTCCTGTATTTCAGGCCACAGCTGTGGGGGCTGGCTGGTCATCTGGGGGCCCAGGGGGCTCCCCCAGTCCCAGTAAATCCGGGTAGATGCCTGCTCCTCCATCCATACACCAGGGCTGCCCACCAACCCACAGGCACCACTGATATACCTACAGAGCGGGTGCAGGTGGGGAGCCAGCAGCTGACTGCTCTGGGATGTGCAATCAGATGTGCCTGTACAGTCGTACAGGTTGTGCACTGCAGAACCCCAGGAGCATGGACCACATGGATGTGATGTGAAGGGTCCTCCCATTTGTGCTATGTGGTGCCCTGGATGTAAGTGTCACAGCATGGTGAATATATGCTGAGTCAGCATGCACTATGTGGGAAGTGGGCCGGGTGACAAGGATGAATTACACAGGGGAAGGATTTCCTATAGCAGGAAGGAGAGATAATGCTTATAATAAAAATAATAATTGAGAATTTAGGATAGAGTGCTTACATGGACTGTCTCAGCTGACCCTACCAATAACCTGATGAGGCGGCTGCTATTTATCTTCATGTTACTGAAGGTTCTTAAGACCCAGAGAGGTTAGTTAACCTGCTCAAGGTCACACAGCGGGTCAGTCTCAGACTCCAGAGCCTGGCTCTCAGCCACTGTATCTGTATCCCCGGGAGCCTACTCCTGGGTTCCTTCCGCTGTCCTTGAATGAGAGGCCAGATATGGTCCTCTTCCATTGTGCAGATGGGGAAGCCAGGGCCCAGGCAGAGGAAGTATTGACAAGCTCCGAGTGGGGTGGGGGGAGGCAGCCCGGTGGAGGACTGCAGAAGGAACTAGAATATTAGAGCTGAATGGGTCCCCACGTGTGTGTGTGTTTGCTTGTTCATTCAACAAATACTTATAGAACCGCTTCTGCCTGTCCACACAGCCAATGTTGCCCAGGGTCTCATCCCATTTTACAGCTGCTTCTCCAACCCCGGGGCCCCTCAGGCAAATCCAGTCGACACCACAGTCACTGCCTCAGCTAGTGTTTATTAAGAGTCCACACAGGCAGGCCTGGGGCAGAGGGGAAGCCCCAACAAGCACCACAGCCCCTCTGGGGCCAGTGACTGGGGCCAGAGTTGAATCTAATCAGCACCAAGGAGAGCGCCAGGCCACACGTGGAGGGCTCCCTGGGAGTTTGGGGTGATGGATCTGGGGGGCCTCAGACTGAAAAGGACCTTATATCAGGTAAACTGTGGGAACCAAGAGTCCTCCTCAAAAACGACTCAGGTCCCTATGCCGGGGCTCACCAACCTGCCTGAGGGCAGCAACCCACACCAAGGATGGCTCTTGCACTCCACTCTGCGCTCCTGAGCAGGCTCCACTCCTGTTTCCCTGGCTGACCCAGGCAATGCCAGGAGGAGGTGGGGCCCTGGGCTGATGTATCCCCATCAGCTGGTTCCCTTCCAGGTCCAAGGAAGTCCAGGATAGAGGGAGACCTATTCCTGGTGTTGAGCAAGAAACCACCAGCTCCCACTTTGCCCTCCAGGAGAGATGGTGCAGCAGCCTGGGAGCTCCGCCCAGCGTCCAGAGCAAGAAGCTGGGGAGCCACGGGCAGTCAGGTGGTGGGATCTGGGCCAGGCCTGAAGAGGAAGAGGGAAATGGGAAAAACAGTGGGAACAAACAGCCCTTTCTGGGCCACAGCGAGAGGCCACGGGGGCTGGATGCCCGGGAGTTGTGGCAACGGCAGATCCCACCTACAGCACTACTTGTGGGTGCTGGGTGGTCTATACATGCTCTCCTAATTCTCGTGACACCCTATGATCAGGCATTGTTACCCCCACTTTGTACATGGAACACCAGGCTCGGAAAGGTTAAGGGACCTGTGCAAGAGCTGGTGAGTACTGGAGCGGAGATTCAAATTTCTGTCTTCCTGACTCCCAGGTCAGGTTCTGTGCGGCCCCACACACAACCCACCCACCCGGCCCCGAGGCGCTGTCCCGACTGAACACAGATCATCCTCACAGTTAAAGATCATCCAGGCCTGCACGTCTCAAACTGCACTGTGCACACAGTTCACCGGGGGCTCCTGCTAACATGCAGGTTCTGACGCAGCAGGTCTTGGGGGGTGGGGGTGGGTAAGGGTATGCATTTGTAACAAACTCCAAGGAGGTGACACAAATGCTGGTGGTCCAAGGACTACACTTTGAGGAATGAGGGAGCCAGCCCAGCCCTCATCCACCTCTGCAGACAGAGGCATCCCTCCCCTGCACTCTTATGAAATGTCAAAGATGATTGTCTTCACCCTAAGTTGAACTGAGAAGTCCTTTTCCCCTCTGCCAGAGTCCCCCAGCCACCTCCACACACACGCACAGGTTTTACTCGGCAGTGGGGCATTGTGGAGAAAACCATCTGAACCAGCTGTTTTCCCCCGGGGGGATGTGGGGGCTGGCTTAGTGCCCCCACTGGCCCTCCGAGGGCTCCCAGGATACCCGCAGCCTCCCAGCCTTAGCCAAGAGCTGGTCCAAGGCCTTGGGGACTTGGTTCTATCCAGTACAGCTCCCCACTGACCAGCTCCAAGCCCGGGTCAGTTCGTGAGAGTCCCAAGTGGACGGAGCTGCAGCTGGGACCCCACGGGATCGATGTTGAAGAAACTGACCACCGCGGCAGCCCTGGCCAAGGCCGGAGGCTCCCGGGGGGGCCTTTCTAGGCAGTAGGGGCTGGGCCGTGCGCTGCAGGCCTGAGGAGCCACCAGAAGCTGAGCCCGAGTCAGAACTGGAGTCAGGTGGCCGGGGCAGGGGCAGCACCTGCTGCAGGCTCAGACCCGGCCGGGGGCCGCTGTGAGAGGTTCGCATAGAGGGTGAGGCAAGGCTGGCACGGCGCTCCCCAAGGCAGCGGGAACATGGCAGGAACCTGCCCAGGGCCCGCTTGAAGTCCCGCATGAAGAGTGGGTAGATGATGGGGTTCATGGTGCTGTTACAGTAACCCAGCCACGTGAGAACATCGAAGAGTTGTGGGGAGATGCAGTCGCACACAGCCTGGAGAGATGGTGTACGTCATGCTTGGTCCCGGAGCAGGGTCACAGACCACCCCAGCCAGCATGGATGGGAGAGGCACCCACAAACACATATGCCCTGAGAGGCAGCCCACCCTTCTCTTATCCCCATGTCTGGGCTGGGGTGCAGGTCGGAGCCTCCCCAGCGAGGCCTGGACCTGCCTGCCCCCTGTGGTGGCATTACCTGGGCTATGTTGGCCACAAAGAAGGGCAGCCAGGTCACAAAGAACATGCCCAACAGGATGCCCAGTGTCAGACTGGCCTTCAAGGCCTTCCTGCTGTGCTTGGTAGCCAGACGTCTGCTATCAGCTGACTCCATCGCCGGGCGTGGGGTCCTGGGTACCTGTGGAAGGAAGGCCACGTCCATGAGTTACCCGAGGAAGAGCCCCAGTCTGACCCTAACCCCAGCCACAGACTAAGCCTCAATCCTGATTCTAGACTGAGCCTTAGTGCCAGCAATAAACTGAGCCCTTCTGATCCTTGACGGAGGCCCAGCTATAGCCCTATGTTCCCCAACAGCAGAACCGACCTTGACTCCAGAGCGAACCTTGATCCTGGCTCTAGACCACGTACCGACAAGCTCGTGGGGTCCCAGTCAGGGTCCCAGACTGAGCCCGGATAGTTACCATAGATTGAGACCTACATAACCAAGATCTCAAACGGAGCCATGACCCTGGAGAGCACTGATCCCAACCTTTGCCCAGACTGTGGCTTGAGTTCAGCAATAGACTGAGCCCTGACCCTGGCCGTGCACTGAGCCCTAACCCTGACACAAGGAGCTTTAGGAAGGATAGTAAGACAAAGCCAACACTATCAGTTGAGGGGAGCCCCTGCCCACCTTGCCAAGGATAACACTCAGTACAAGTCAACACATGTGGCCACAAGCCCCAGCACCACACAAAACCTTTGACCCTTCAACAATTATTTGCAATTAAACCATACTTGACAAAAGAGGTTGTGCCACTGCCCAGGGCATGGCAATCTCTTCATATAGAGATTCCCCTCATATTTGGGAGTAACAATTTTGCCTGCACCATTACCCTTACATCGCACAGAATACGGTGCTTTTCTGAAAACACAGGCACAAAGTAAATGTTTGCAATGAAATCCATTTTAGACTCCTAGGGGTGCTAGTGACCTTGGCATTTTATAACTCAGATTACACTGTGAACTGACAGACATCTTCATTCCCAAACATTGACCTCAAGAGCTAGAGCACGGGGAAGAAAAGAAGGAGAAAGGAGTTTCCCCCAGCAGCCATCGAAGGGGACGCAGGCATGAGAAGGTTAGAATTTGAGTTTGCAGACTGATTACCAGCGGTCCCAAAACACTAAAAATCTCTGAACTAGAGGATCCTTTTAGCCCAGCTCTTGCCTTAAATTTTTCAACTCCTGAACTCATTGAGAATCCAATGCAATCTACAAAACATTTCCCCAGAAAACAAAAAGCATATAAATTGTTACACATACACACACAGAGAAGGAAGGAACATCCCATAATTCCAGTGGGTTCAGAGACCACCTTGAGGCCCGGCCACGAAACCCTCAATGCCCATGAAAGCTAGGACATAGAACCCCCCCTCTAAAGTGCATTGTAATCAATTTGGATTTTCATACCTCAATTTTACACAAAGTGAGACGAACTTACACTTATAATTTAAGTAAATACCAGTATGCCAAGGTGTGCACAGTTCATTGAACTATGTAAAAGTCGGTGTGTAGCCTGGGATCACGCCTGGCCTTTAGAATTGAGGGATTCCTCCAGTCTTTTTCTTTCTTTCTCTTTCCTTCCTTCCTTACCTTTCTTTCTTCCCCTTCCTTCCTTCCTTCTTTCTTTCCTTCCTTTCTTTCTTCCTTTCTTAAGATTTTTAAGTAATCTTGGCGCACCTGGGTGGCTCAGTGGATTAAGCCTCTGCCTTCAGCTCAGGTCATGATCTTAGGGTCCTGGGATCGAGCTCCACATCAAGCTCTCTGCTCAGCAGGGACCCTGCTTTACCCCTCTCTCTCTCTGCCTGCCTCTCTACCTACTTGTGATCTCTCTCTCTCTCTCTCTCTCTCTCCCTCTCCCTCTCTCTCTCTCTCTCTCTCTGTCATATAAATAAATAAAATCTTAAACAAAAAAAGATTTTTAAGTAATCTCTACACCCAACGTGGGGCTCAAACTCACAGTCCCGAGATCAAGAGTTGCAAGCTCCTCCAACTGAGCCAGCCAGGTGCCCCTCCTCCAGCATTTCCTAAACTGCAGGAGAACCCAGCTTAGCTCTTGAGGGAGCCAGGGGTGGGCTGAGTACAGAGTAATTGAAAAAGTCAGAAGGAGGCAGGAAGGGAACCAGATTTCCAGGCAACCTTCGCAGATGGAAAGGGGGCGGAGGAGGCAAAGCCAAGAAGATGTTTTAGTCCCGGGAGCACCAAAGCCAAACCCCCACCCCGCTCTCAGGTGCAGGGACCCCCTTTCAGCCCTGCCCTTCTCTCCCTGCCTCCCCAGGGCCTCCAGACTTTGGTGTCTTGTCCATGGTGCTGAAAGCCCAGGTAGATGCTATCTCTCTTTAGGATCAAGGAGTCTAGAATGGTGGTGGGCAGGAAGGGGGAAATGAAGCACACTGTAACTCCCACCTCTCAGTATATTTATCCAGGTGAAATCTGGTTATATGAATACCAAGGACAAATTCACAAAGCACAGCCTAAGAGAAGCCTTTGATTTCTCCCCTCCGTCTTGGTGGGGCAGCCTTGTGCGGAGGCAAGAGCTGGACTTGTAAGACAAGTGATCTGGCTTCAAGTCATGCCTCTACCACTTACTCGCTCTGTGATCTTGAGACAGTCTCTGTTTCCACATCTGTAAAATGGGAAAAACAATACTCAGCATGTGGAGTCGTTGCGAGGCTTTGGATAATAAATGCATGCACAATGCCTGACACGGAGTTAAGTGCTACATACACAGTAGCCCTGAGGTCAGTGCTATGTGTTGGAGGCTGGGGGAATTTTGAGCACCCTCAGGAGCCCCGTCCTTCTGCTAGCAGCTCAGGCTCCCCAAAGCAGCACAAATGTCAGGACAAATGCTCTGACTCACCATGCTGTAACTAGGGAGGGGAAAAGCCTCTGCTCTTCTCATTTATTGTCTCCTTTTCTCCCTCCCAGGGTAGACTCTGTATGGCTCCTGTGGCCCCACCATGGTCAGCCTGGAGAGTCTCCTGCTTCCCCCAAAGATCTGCCATGCTCTTAAATTGCTGCCATCCATGGGGACAGATGATAGGGAAGGAGGGAGCCACCATCTCCAGAGGAGCCACTCACTCACACCGGGACCCGCCTGACCTCTGGCAACCTGGGCAGGGCAAGAGACAGCTCTGATCTTGTCAGAACTCTAGGGCACTGGGGAACTGAGACACTGGAGAGATATCCGGGTGGGAGGCAATCACTGGGAAGGGAGCTCCAGGAAAAGAATTACAGAGGCTCTCAGGTTCCCTCTCTAGGAATCTTCCTGGGAAAAACCTGGGTTTTTCTTTCTCTTCTTCTCCCCAAAGATTTGACCCAAGAATGCAGGCAGAAGGGAAGAGAGAAGGAAACCAAGGCTCAGAGAGGATAGGGAACCTTCCCCAGGTCACACTGTCCCAGCACACACCTCAAAGCAAAGCACCTCAAGTGACCCCAAACAGCACTTTGTCCGCATTTAGGGAGCACTACTGTGTGTCAACATCTGATCTTCACGTGCCATTCAGCCTTGACATGAGGCAGGTATCAGTATCCCCATTTTTGCCGATGAGGTTCAGAGAGGCAAAAGAACTTGCCAGCAGCCACACAGCAGATAAGGGTTGAGTTGGGATTCAAAGTCATTCCTAGCTTCTTCCACTTCATCATACCGCTTGCACACAGGGGGGTTACAGAAACCCCAGCACTGTCACCGAGGCCCTCATGGTAGCTGCCGGCCTCACCCTGAGATCTAGCTCATCCCAGCTGCAACTGCCCACTTCCCTCTGCCCTCACGGCCATGTGCTGTTGTTTGCACGCCCCTATCACTGCGGAGGGCAGCCGCCTGGGTGACAGGCTGGCAGTGCCTCTCCGGGAGGCCATCCCACAGACAGGCGTCCCCCGTGCGATAAATACCCAAGCACGTCTGTACGCTCGGCATACACGGACATGTGTATGGCAACACTATTCCTGGAAAAAACTGGAAACAGCCAAAACGTGCACGGAAAGATGGCGGTTAAATAAACTATGGTACCTTCCCATTATAGATGACACACAGATGTTCCCAAGAATATAATTGGTCAAATGACAAGATCTCCAAGACATAATATCAATATTAGTGGTAATGGCAAGTTGCAAAATAATAGGTACAACAGGACTGCATTTGTTTTAAAAATACACAAAACAGGGGCACCTGGGTGGCTCAGTCGGTTAAGCACCTGCCTTCAGCTCAGGTCATGATCCCAGAATCATGGGATCGAGCCCCGAGTCAGGCTCTGTGTTCAGCGGGGAGCCTGCTCCTCCCTCTCCCCAGCTTGTGCGCGTGCATGCTCTCACTCGCTCTCTCTCAAATAAATAAATAAAATCTTTAAAAAATATTTTCAAGTAAAAAAATAAAAAACACACAAAACAAAGCACTAAGTCTCTTTGGATACATTAACAAACATGGAAACACACACACACACACGAAAAGGAGTATCCTAAATCAGTAAGAATGTCCCTGGGAATCGAAGGTGGCTGGGTGGAACCTGGGAGGGTCTTTCACTTTATCTCTATAGCTGGATATGTTTAAAAAATTTTATCTATTTTTTTATGTAGGTTCTACACCCAACGTGGGGCTTAAACTCGTGACCCCAAGATCAAGAGCCACATGGTCTATCAACTGAGCCAGCCAGGCCCCCTCTGAATTTTTATTTTAAAGTGTATTTACCTATTCCCCTGTATAATTCGAAGTTTTTTGAATCACCTACTTGTAGTATGAAGGTTCTAAGACAGACTCTGGAGCCAGACGGTCTGGTTTCAAATCCTGGCTCTGTTACGAACTGGCTGTGTGACCCCAGGTAAGGAGTTTCACCTCTCTGTGCCTCAGCTTTGTCATCTGTAAAATGGCCATCACAGGGGCATCCGCCCCACAGGGTTGTAGTAAGGACTAGCGAAGGTAGCACGCACAAAGTCAGCTGATCAGAGCCTGGCACACAGTAAGCCCCATGGAAGCGTCAGCCAGCAATTCTGTTGTTAGAGTCCGGCTCAGCTCTTTGATTCTGGTGATGATGCTGTTATTGACAGCAACAGAGGATTTTCTTGTTCCCCTAAAGAGACTCAGAGGGATGATTTCTCCCGAACCACATATCTCACCACCAAGAGGAAAGGGGAGGAACACGGCTGAGCACCTAGTGTGTGCCAGGCTGACATACGTTATGGCACCGATTCTTCAAACAGCCCCAAGTGATAAGTGGCATTACCCCTGGGGTAGCGGGAGCTGAATGGCTTGTCCAAAGTCATCAGCAGTGCTGGAAGCAGGATTTGAACCCCTGACCAGCCGGATGCCCAAGCTCCTACAGCCAGCTCTGGCTGCCCCGGGCCCCCTTGTTCCCATCAGCAGCCAAGTCTGCCGTGCTCAGCCTCTCCCCAGCTCAGCCCCCTCCTCCCCCTCTGAGATATTTCTGTGATCACAGCCTCCTCTGAGGAGGAGGAAGGACAGCGATGGAAGGGAAGACAGATCGCTAAGACAAAGTGATGTGGAGTTGGGTGAGGGAGGGTGGAAAAGGCTGGCGGAGGAGGAGAGGGGGAGAAACTGGTGGAGAGAAGGGGGAGAGGCAGATGGGAGGACGTAGAAGGCAGAGAAGAAGGCGAGGTGGACCTGGAGGGGAGAAGGGTGGGAGAAGGGGAGGAAGATGATGTGCAGAGGAAGGCAGCGGGTAAAGGGCTCCAGACCAAAGGCACAGGTCCTGACACAGAGACAAAGAGGCTGGGGAGGCAAACACCCGGCAGACCTGCTTCTCCCCTGCTGCTCTCCATCACTGAACTCCCACACTGGTCCCTCCCGAGGACGAGCAGCGTCCCACCCCAGCACAGACCTCTCCATGTCTCTCTCTCTCCCTCTCTCTCCTACACTGGCAGCATCTCACTCACTCTGAAACCACTCTCCCCATGCCCTGCTCTTCATCCCCAGCCCAGTCTCTGCTGCAGCTGCAGTGAGACCCCTACCTCACAGCCGCAGGGCCAGGAAGGCCTGGCTGAGACCACTGAGCTAAACAGGGGCTTCTGAAAAGCCGGTTCACATAACTAGGCCGATGTGGGGGGTGGGAGGAGAGATTAAAATACTCAAGCCTGCTCAGTTACCATGTCCTCAAACCCAGAGGAGCTGGGGCTTCAGAAACCCATGTCCCCCCCACCCCTCCTCTGCGGAGAAGCTAGCAGCTGGACTGGGGAAGGGACCTCAGGGCTAAGTAGGGCTGAGGACTGGAGGAAAGGGGTCCAATGCACCCCAAGTTTTGTTCATTTTCGTCAATTCCTTTAGTCCAGGCACTGGAGCCTCCACTGTCCAGCTAGAAGCCTAGACTCTGGGGCAGGCCGGCTTGGGTGGGAGGAAAGGGGTCGTGACCCAGGAAAATGGAGTAGAGACCATGTTCCAGAAACAAAATCCCAAAATGCAGGCAATTGAGCAGACAATAAAGAAAACAGGCATACAGGAGGCTAGCTAAGGAGCTGAGTGGTTGGGAAGTGATGGGGTCAGACCCCTCCCCTCTCTCGGAACCCCAGTCTCCCCATCTGTCCCATGGGAATGATGGTAGTCCTTGCCCGGGTGGGTGTTTGGGGGACAAGCTTAGCCCAGGGTCAGCACACGGCAGGCACAGAGAAACTGTGGGACTGCGGCAGTCCACACCCGGGGTTCCAGGCCACAGTCTCGGGTCCAATCCTGGCTCCAGCCAATAAGCCTCAGGGACAGAAAAGTGTGTAGTGGGTACCACTGGCACGGAGAATCCAAACCCATCCCACCCCAACCTAACCAAGAACAGCCACCTCCTCACATCCTTGGTCACTCGAGCAGAGCTCCCCAAGGCGCTGAAGCAGAAGATGACCCGCAACAGAACTCAATGACAGAGCGAGAACATGAGACTTTTCCAGCACTCTCCCAGCTCCTTTTCTGGTTGTGTCAAGAGAAAGTGGGGTTGATGCCGCTCAGTCTTTAACAACCCGCTAGCACCAAAGAGAAAGCAGGCCTGGGGCTGGACCCCTCGGACCTCCCCTCCAGACTCCAGCCAGCACTGCTGGGGTTCCTGCTGGGTGTGCCGCAGCTGTCTTTAGGACCACCTTCTGTTTATGGCCAAGGTACCGAGTTTCCATTTCCGGAAGAGATAAGAAGGGTCCTTTCTAAACAAAGGCATGGAAGGAAAAAGATAAGTGAGGCTGTGGAGAGAAATATGCAAAATACAGAAGAAGGGAGCCGCCTGAGGCATGTGGGTGGGTGGAGAGAAGGCAGAAAGTCCCACGTGGTTCCAGATGCCTCCAGTTTGGGAATCGCTCCTTTACAAGAACCCAGGGAGAGAGGGTGCATGGCCCAGGGTGGCCTTCCTACTCCTGGAGAACCGAGTGAGGGTCACAGCCACCTACTGGGATTCAGGAATGTTCTCCAGTGCACACAGACAGAGGGAGGGAGTAGGACTGCAGCCATGACCTCCGGTCCATTGAAGACCTGTCCCCCTGGTTGATAGGGCAGCTGCAGCTCCAGGCCGCAGAGCCTGGGAGGGTCAGGCAAGCTGCTCCCAGGGCCTGCCTTTCAGCCCCCATCCACCCAAACCCCAGGTACCCCCCATCCTGCAGGAGGCTCCTCCCCCTGGGACTCCATCAAGACTGGAGAGGCCCTCAGGACCTTCCTCGGGGCCTGCCGCCTAATTCTCTGAGCCTCAGGCCTGGGCAAGCTAAAGCCCCATTCCTTGGAGGTTTAGAACAACGGACAGTAAGACTCGGGTGCCATGTGGCCTGAGTGACAAGGGCAGCCAACCCCACTCCAAACACTGCAGGAGTTTGTTTGCACAAGTCATTAGTGAGCACCCAGGACGTGCAATGGGGATCAAAGCCACTCCAGATGTGCCCAGCTTAACACTCTCGTGGGGGAGATAGACAATGACCAAGTCGACACATAAACCTGCAGTTGGGATAGAGAATAACGGGGTGAGGGAGCGTAGACGGTCTGCAGACAGGGTGGTCAGGGACAGACGCTGGGAAGAGGTGACCTGTGAGCTGAAAAGGAGGCAGGCAGGACAGCCCCGGGAGAAGAGCCGGCCAGGCAGAGGGAACAGCGATGCCAAGTCCTGGCCACCGACTGCAGTCTGGTGCCTTCCAGAAACATCAGAAGGGCTGGTGCAGAGGACGAGAGGGCAAGGGGAAGAGGTGAAGCTGGAGAGCTTGGCAGGAGCACATTCCCAGGCCAGATCCCGACAGGGGTCTCCTCTTTTATCTTAAGAGAGACAGGACCACTTTTGTTTTGTCAAGCTCTGGCTCCCGGGCAGGGAGTAGACCAGAGTGAGTCTGGAGCAGAAGCAGGGGAAGCCGTTGGGAGACTAGCGACGGCTTCCAGGAAAGAAGCAATGGCGGCCCGCTGGAGGAGGGTGGCCTTGGAGGTGGGGCGTGTTCCGAAGGACAGCACCAACAGACCTTGATAATGAACCCCATGAGCATGAGGGAGAGAAATTATTCCTAAGTTTCTGTGGGGTGATGCCCTGATGGTGCCATTTGCCATGATGGGAAAGAAAGGGGGAGGAGCAAGTGGGGAGGTGGGGACACCCAGAATTCCTTTGGCCCAAGACACCTTCTCGAAGCCTACCCCGCATGCTGGCCGAGCTGTCCTGGGGACAGTCAGCACTGAGTCTAGAGCGCAGAAGAGTCGTGTGTGTTGGAAATGGCCACTTGGAGGTCACCAGCAAATGTATATATTAAGTGATGGATGCCCTGTGGGCACCCAGCGGCTGCTCATTGCTCTCCATCCCCCAAGCCCGGTCTCCCTGCGCGTCCCAGGTACCTGCAGCGTCTCCAAGGCCTGGCCCGCGGCGGCACCGGTGGTGAGCGAGGCCACCTGTACTGCCTGCTTGCGCGCCGCCAGCAGGATCCTGCAGTAGGTGTAGCAGATGGCGCCCGAGGGCAGGAAGAAGGTGAGGCCGGATGCCACGAGGACAAAGGGCAGGCTGGCCAGCAGGCGGCACTGGCCCGGGGCAGGGGTTCGCGCGCGGCCCAGCTGGTGCCAGCCCAGCAGCAGGGGCAGGAAGGAAGCGAGCGCCGCCAGGCTCCAGGCGCCCAGGACGAGCCCCAGGGCGCGCGGCGGCGTCATGCGCAGCTTGTAGCTCAGCGGCGAGAGGATGAGCAGGTAGCGGTCCAGGCTGATGAGGCAGAGGTTGAGGATGGAGGCGCTGCAGCACATCACGTCGAAGGCGGCCCAGAGCAGGCAGAGGCCGCGCGCCAGCACCCAGCGCCCGTACAGCGCGTTCAGCATGGCGGGCGGCATCACCACCAGCCCCACCATCAGGTCCGACGTGAAGAGCGACACCAGGAAGAAGTTGGACGTGTTGCGCAGCGCTGGCTGCGTGCAGATGAGCGCGATGAGCAGCGAGTTGGCCGCCGCCGTCAGCACGATGACCACACACAGTGCGGCCGCCACCCAGCCGCTGCCCGCGGGGTGCGACGGCGGCCCCGACCCCCAGTCCGGGGTGCTGTGGTTGGCAGGGCCGGGCTCGGGGACCATGGGGACAGGGGGCGGAGGGCGAGGACGTCAGGCCCGAGGGGGTCCGGAGGACGAGGTGGGATGGGCGGGAGGCCTGAGTGAGGGACCTGAGCAGAGGCTGGGTGGGCGTCGTCGATGAGAACGGACGCCACCAGGGGTCAGGTGGGAAGAGAGGGACAGGGCACTAGGTCAAGGGGCAACGAGCCAAGGAAGATGGAGAGGGGTTATAAGGTGTGAGGAGGGGACACGGAGCAAACGGTAGGGATTTGGAAGGGGGTACCTGATGAGGTGCAGAGTCCCCGAGACAGAACGGCCGGGAAGTCAGGGCAGGTGACGGCAGATGACTGGGAGGTTGAACCGGAGAGGGCAGAGCCCCCTAGAGGGGAGGGCGGGAAGGGAGGGGCGGGGACGCGTGCCTGGGGCGGGGACCTGAGGAGCCCGGCTCTGGGACCCACGAGCGCGCTCAGCAGGGGGCAGCCCCCTCCGCGGCAGGTGGCTGTACCGGGGCGCTAGGTCGGGAGCCGCGGTCACTTGGGGTGGCAGGGCGGGGGCCGGCCAGCCACAGCAAAGCCCTCGGTGGAGAAAGCAGGTCTCCGAGCCGACGCAGAGGCAGCCCGGGCTTGGGTGACCACGGTCCCCTGCGGCGTGCGGGAGGATGCCCGGCCCGCCCGCCGGGACAGGAGCCGCAGCAGCGGCCGCGCGGCCGCCGGGTCCCCGGCCCCGCTCCCGCCCGCGCTCGGTACCTGGGCGCTCGGCGCTGCTCCGCTGCCGGCGACTGCGGCAGGCCCCGCAGGGCTGGGGAAGGAGGAGGCGGCCGCGGGCCGGGCAGACGCCCTGGAAGCCCGGGAGGCACCGCTAGGGGCCCGCGCCGCGGAGGAGCGGGTGGCGCTTCCAGGAGCGCGCGGTCCCCGAGCCGCGGAGCCTGCGCCCCGCCCCGCAGTGGGCGGGGAGAACCGAGCCCCCGCCCCTCAGCGCGCGGAGTCCTCCCACCTCCGGGTCGCAGTCTCCACCGCCCCTGCGCCCCCGCGCACCCCTCTCCCACCTGACGTGGCAGCCGCGCAGGAGGAACTCAGAGGAGGGGCTGTGGCCGCCTTTATCTAGGACTGCTCCCCAGTGGGGGAGCTGCCGGTCCGCGGCCCATCGGGAGCTACTGGGGAGCTCGCCTGACACCCAGATGTGTACACACACACATATACACACATATGTACATGCATCTAATAGTATACATAATATATAACAACCCATATAGCTTCCTTCAGACCTTTAAACAGCAGGTTACCTCCTCCTCGGGGTCCTTTGAGCAGAAACCTAGCACTCCCCGACAGCACCAGGCACGAAGGATGAAGTCTGATGGGTTGGTCCTCCTAGTCTAACACAGAGCGTGAACAGATCTGAGAATCCCTAGGCCAGATGGAGTAGAGGCACTGCAGGTAGAGGTGGACCACCCCTGAACGTGCTCTCTCGCCCCTATCGAAGAAGAGTCTCTACCGGAGGCGCCTGGGTGGCTCACTCATTAAGCGTCTGCCTTCCCCTGGGGTCATGATCCCAGTGTCCTGAGATGGAGCCCCGCATGGCCTCGGGCTCCCTGCTTCTCCCTCTCCCACTCCCCCTGCTTGTGTTCCCTCTATCGCTCTCGCTCTCTCTCTGTCATAAATAAATAAAATCTTAAAAAAAAAAAAAAAGAGTCTCTACCAGATGCTTCACAAATCAGTACTGTGGATTTCATTCATTCATTCAACAAACATTTATTGACCACCTACTAGATATTAGGCAGTGTTCTGGCCAGTCAGGGCACTACAGTAACCACAACGAAGATCCAGCTTCATGGAATTTCGTTCTAGTGGAAGGAGACAGACAATAAACAATAAGCATAGCAGACTTGTAAAGTCATCCTAAAGGGGTCACAGCTATAGAAAAAAAAAAAAAAGAGGGGCGCCTGGATGGCTCATTCATTAAGCATCTGCCTTCAGCGGAGGTCATGATCCCAGGGTCCTGGGATCGAGCCCCACAGGGGGCTCTCTGTTCGGCAGGAAGCCTGCTTCTCCCTCTCCCTCTGCCCCCTGCCTGTGTTCCCTCTCTCGCTGTTTCTCTCTGTGAAATAAATAAATAAAATCTTTTTTAAAAGAAAGAAAAAAAAAGAAAAGAAAATGAAGAGCAACATAAAGGGAAAGGGGGCCTTTTCCCCCTCCACAGAAAGAGAAAAGTCATAGTCCCATGTATAAGATTCCTGCTATGTTCCAAGGGCTTTATTCTCCTATTCCTACCACTACAATAATACTGATAGGTAGGTGTTAAACTAGGGCTCAGAGAGTCCAAGGGCTTCACCCAAGGTCCACCAGCAGCAAGAGACCAAGTGGAACTGAAACTCAGGATTGCCCAACACCCAAGACAAAAACCTTACGACCCTGCAGCGCCCCACCCACCCCCAAGCCACTGTTTGGGGCCCAGAGTCCCAGTCGTGCCCACAGATGGGTCTAGGCAGCAGGAAAGGGAGACCTGTCCTCCTTCCCATGTGACATTCCTGTGACAATTTCTGCCATGCTCCGAAGGACAAGATACCAGGCACTAGGCTGAAAATCATAAAGACCAGACTTGGAATCCCACTGCTGTTGCTTACTAGCTCTGTGGACTCAGGGACCACATTTATTTTTTTTAAAAGGCCTAAAGAAAACATGACAAATTTGTTAATATTTGTTCATTCTGGGTGACAGGTTCACAGATGTTTGTTATATTGTGATCTGTGCTTAACTATAATTTTTTTAAAGATTCATATATTTATTTGAGAAAGAGCGTGCACACGGCCTCGGGAGGGAGGGGCAGAGAGAGAGAGGGAGAGAGCCTCAAGCAGACTCCCCGCTGAGCATGAAGCCCAACAGGGGCTGTCTCATGACCCAGAGATCACTACCTGAGCCGAAACCAAGCATGAGATGCTTAACCCACTGGGCCACACAGGCGCCCCTTATCATTTTTTTTTTTAATTTTTTTCAAGATTGGGCCTGGGTGGTGGCGCCACCTTGTGGCCACACTATCATCTTGAATTTAAGAACTTTTCCAAAGTTCCGTGTGTGTACTCCTAAGTTTATTGTTTCTGCTGTGGAATAATAAAGACCCAGACTTCCTTAACCTTTCAGGGTAGAGAGGGGCCTCCAGGGATCCTCAGCCTTTGCTTGATTACTTCTAGCCACGGGGAGTTCCCTCTCTGGAGGAGAAGGCTGATGTCACGGTGGAACAGGTGACTCTTCAGAAGGCCTCTGGCCTGGACCTCCCTGTCCACCGGAGCTCCGCATTATGGAGATGGAGAAACCGAGAGCCAGGGAGGCCGTGAAGCCTGCTCAAAGCTGCTCTCACAGGTTAACTGCCTAAACTCCACGACGCCGCGGCTTTGTCTGTTTTGTTCACTGCTCTATCCTCAGCACATAATGGGCTCTCAATAAACATCTGCTCAATGAGTGGATGAGCAAAACTATCAGGCCAGCCACTGGCAGTTGGGACCCAATCTTTCGTTCTCAGTAATTAGGGGAACAGCTGACATTTTGCTCGTCTGTGTGGGTTTTATTCTGTAATGTAAGCTCTGCACCCAGCATGGGGCTTGAACTTAGGACCCTGAGATCAAGAGTCACATGCTCTGTGGACTGAGCCAGCCATGTGTCCTTACTACATGCCAGGCACTGTCCCAAGCTCCACTCTCACATTCATGTATGTAAAGCTCACCATGCATGACCCTGGGAGTTAAAGGAGGTGTGATCATTAGTCCCCATTTTGCAGATGGGCAAACTGAGCCTGGGGAGTTTGACCTGCTCAAGATTACATAGCTAGGAAGTGGCCCAGCCTGTATTTAAACCCAGGCTGACTGGATATTCCCAGAGGCTCGGAGCCCGGGAAGAAAACGAGCTGGGAGTTGCAGGCTCCATGTAGGCAAACAAGGAGGGGAAGCTGCTGCTAATTACTTACCCGCCCTTGCCGAGAGGAGCCTGTGCTTTCAGTGTTAATCCCTTGTAAAGATTTTAAGATCTTTCCACCATTGCTGTGGGGTGGGGAGCAGGGGAGGGAGTGAAGGGCAGAGGTGGACCTGAAATGTTTTTTTCTGGGCTCTCTTGGTGGTTCAGCTTGAGGTTGGCAAGGAAAAGCAAAGTCACTACTTCCTATCCCATGCCCAATGGCAGGCTGGCACAAGTGACGTCAGCATTAAAATCTGGCTCCTCCCATTTGCTGCTCTCGCATCCAATCAGCGGCTCCTCTCCAACCTGGCCCCACCTCCCCAAGCCCCCACCCAATTCTGGTCTCTGTGGTCTCTGGTCTCTGTCTCCTGCCCGGACCATTGCAGTCACCACCGTCTGTCTCCACTCTCTGGGAAACCCAGCTCTGTGCAGAGCCCTCCGGGGCTCTTACTGCAAGAAGAATGAAGTCTGAACTTTGGCTAGCATTGCAGACCTGCCACCAGCCACGCCAACCCACCTTCCGGCTTTCTTTCCAATGAGCCTCTTAATTTCTTTATATGTCTACCCTGCCTGGTTCCATACACAGGATGGAGGCAACTCCTGAACAAGATTCATCCTGCCAGCACAGTGCTTGGTTCTGAGCTCCAGCACCACGTCCAAGGCCCCAGGAAGCCCTGCATTTGGACCTGGTCTCTGAGTCCTTGGAAGCCCCGCATCATCTTCTCTGCATCCTTGGGCCAGGCCTCACCTCCAGCCGTACAGAATGGCTATTTATATGACCAGGGTTTGTCCCTACCAGACTAGGAGTCACTGAGTCTGCATGCAGGAGGTCTACTTCTCTCCAATCCAACTCCACGTCAGGGACATAGGGCCCCAGTGGATGGCTACGGCCGCACAACTGCAAGAAACGCCATTCCGGAGCTGGTAAGTACACAACCTGCACAACAGCCCAGAGCAGCCATGCCGTGAGCCATGCCAGAGCAGCAGTGTCCGCTGAGGAAATCGCGCGTGTGGTACAGCACCGTTGTCGCTAGAGGGCGCAAGATTAGACTCTGGGCGCCGCTGCTTACCGGCCAGTGCACAGCACTCCCAGGGCCTAAGAGCACTCGATTCCAAAAAACAGATTTTCCGTGGATTAGTAGTCATATATGTGAAATGCCTGGTATTGGTGTTTACAGCAATATGGGTGAGGAACAAAGGGTCTGGGCCCTCACCCACCCCGCCAGCCCTGCTGTCTCAATGATGGAGAACTTGGGACCAAATGGCCTGGGGGTAATGACCCCAAGCCCACCGGGTCCCGGTGAGGCGGTCAGGCACCCATCTGGCACACAGAAGGAGACGGACAAATGACAACCACTGAGGTTACGCTGAGAGCAGGACCAGGCCTGGGCTCAAGAGCTGTGGCTGCCATCTTTCAACCATGCTGCCCTGGACAGATGACACAATCCCTCGCCACTTCAGCTGCCCCCTCTGTACAGTGCGGGCCACTATCTGCATCACAGGCTGGTGCTGAAGATTAAGCGAGTGACTTTGTGTAGAGTACTTAGCACAGCACCCCAACTTGTATATTCCTTTATAGCCACTGGCTTTGTCTCTTTCCCCTTCTACCAGGCCAGACTAGACGGAGGTCCAGGGAAGGGCTGATACTGGGTCACTGGGAGGGGTAACAGATGGCATGAGCTAAGCCCAAAGGGCCCAGGGGTCAAGATCAAAAGTGCCTGGTCTGGAGGCCCACCCAAGGTATATCCAAGGCCAGACATGGGCGCCCAAGGAGAGAGGTGGGAGCCAAGGAGGCAGCGGCCACAGGCACACCACACGGCAGCAAAGTGGAAGGGCCACTAGGGGCTCACTGCGCAGCCTAACCCCCTCCCCCAGGCCTTGCTGAGGGCCCCTTCGGGGACCCTGGGTCAGCAGAGGCACCCAGTGAGGAAGAAAACACAAGCATTGAAGGAAATTTATTCGTGAGAAAACTCAGGGAAACACTCTGCTGGTTACAAGCTCCAGAAGCCCTTGTCGGAACAGCCGGGAGGGTGGGCCAGGGGGCCGGGGGAGCTGACCGCCGCCCTGGGGCAGAAGGGCAGACACAGGCGGGTGTGGGTACCGAGAGGCGTTCTTCACTGCCCGCCCGCTTGCCCTGTCCCCAGGACTCCACTGCCCTCTGGGTTAAAGTGCAGCTGCGAGGGAGGTGATGGGTAGAACTGGGTGCTGGAGAGCTATGGGGACACTGGCCGCCATGAGCCCTCCCCCCTCCTCTTCCTGGTTTCTTGAGGCTCAGCCAGAGTCCATCCCACCCGGATCCCTCCTTGGAACTGCCCCGTCCGCCACCGTCAGATTTAGAAAGAGCTCCCCAGGAGGGGAAGGCTAGCTCCATCAGTTTTCCACCCAAAACTTGGGGGGGGGCAGTGGGAGGTACTACCATCTCAGAGAGGGAGGATGAGGGATACTCCAGTGATGGTCCGGGAGTCCTCCCCTCCCCCTGGCCCAGGTAGGCTCCTCCCTTGCCTTCCTCCACCCCCTGGAAAGCCAAGGAAGCCAGAAAGGCCTCCCAGCTCCAGGGCCACGAGTCAGCAGGGTCCTGCCCAGACCTGACTCCCAAGCACACCATGGAGGGAGGGCCATTTTGGTGCCAATGGGGACACGCTCTCCTGGGGATGAGAGACCTTTGGGGAGGCCTATGGGGCTAGAGCTTCTGCCAGTGGTCTTTCTAGCCTGGACCCAGCCTCTTCCTCAAGGCTACTGCTGGCAAGGCGCCCACCCACAGTTCAGGGTCCCCGCTCCACCATCTGCTCCCCAGGGGCCCCGCCCCACCAGGGTGGTGAGGACCTCACACCCACCTCAGCAGCTTAGCCAACCTCTTCCCGCTCCCAAAGGCGTATCTCTAGGAGGCAGAAAGGAAGAGAACCACCCCCCTCTCCGAAAAAGAACCCTGAAGACCTCTGCTACCTCCCCTCACTCTTGAATATATTAAATTGTGCAGCTTGGCCCCAACCCCTCCCTTCAGATCTCCATGGCAACCGGAAAGCGTTCCAAGTCCAAGTCTGAATCCAAGTCCATCCAGTGCCAAAGAGGGGCTCCGGCCTTTCTCCCCACCGCTCCCCCAAGGGTGAGACCCAACATTCCACAGGGGACGAGAGGGGAGGAGAAGTTGGGGCCTCAGTCCTCAGCCCCCTCTTCCTCCACGTGGGGGGGCCCGGGGGGATCCTCGGGCTCAGGGGTCTGCCCGCCTGGGTGGGGGTGGGGACGGGTGCCCGGCTGGGAGCCCGGTGCGTCCTCGCCCTGCACGTAGACGCTCAGCCCGTGGCTGGGCTCCTTGCCACATGCTTGGCAGCTACAGTGCACAATCTTCTCCACCAGCTTGTCCACTCGGGGCACCTCCTCGTGGCCAGGGCACTCCAAGGTCACCTGCAGAGGACAGCAGAGAAGGGAAGACATGTTTCCAGAGGCCCCAAGGGCAACAACACTCCTCATGGGACCGACAGTCCCAGAGACCCCAGAATGCCTGAGCCTGCCTGGGGGAGGGTACCCCAGTTAGCTCTACGGGCCCCTCCACAGGGAGGAGGGCAAGCCGCCGCGAGAGCCACCCAACTTGTCTCCTCACAACCAGTCCTGCCACCTCCCTACCCATTCCCTCACGGTAGCCTGAGGGGAAAAAATCCAACAGGGCCTTCCCCTGAAGAAAAGTCCAGACTTCTTACCAAGGCCCCCCAGGACCTTCAGGTGGTCTCTGGCTGACCTCTTCATCCCTGACCTTGTGTCACTCCCACCAAGTCTAAGCTGCCTGATTGGCTCGAGACTTTGCACATGCTGTTCCCTCTGCCTGGAAGGTCCTCACCTAACCCACCCCAGGCCACCTGCCCCAAAATCACCCACTTGACTTCCACTTAACCTTTGGGGTGGCGTTCAGACATCACGCCCTCAAAAAGCCCCATCTCAAAGCCGCAGCCCAACCTAGGTCTGCCCTACTGGACCCTGCAGGGTCTTGCTCTTCTAATTCACACTTTTCCAACAGCTCTTCCTTTTTCCATCTTTCTTCCCCTTTTCTCCCTCCTTCCTTCCAGAAAGCACCTACTCCCTGCCAGTGCTGGGGACACAAGGATAGGCACGGTCCTGCAAAGAATTCAGAGTCTAATGAGGGAAGCAGACTTGTCACAATCACCCAAATGCAGATGGAAAACTGTGAGGGGACAGATGTCAAAACAGGGGCACACAGTGCTCAGGGGGATGAGAAAGGGCCCTGAAAATGCTGCCGAGCCAAGAGCAGGAGAATGAATAGATGTTAACTGAATAAGGAGAAGAGAGGTATTCCAAACAGGGAAAAGAGCATGTCCAAAGGCCCTGTGGTCGTACCACGGAAAGCAGGTATGAGAGATTAAAAGAAAGCACACTGATGTCAAGTGTCAAGCAAGCAAAAAAAGATGAGCAAGGCGAGACAAAGCTCAAGAGACTGGGGAGCCAGGCCACGCTGGGCACTGTGGGACATGGCAAGGATTGGGTCTCATCTTAAAAGAGTAGGAAACGACTGAAAGAATTTCATTGTGGGACTGACATCAGAATGGAGCTGCAGAAAGAGCTCTTGTCCAGTACATATTGGTGTCAGACACATAAGCCATCCCATGGCAAGGGCCATGTCTGGAGCCCCAACACAATTCTCGGCCCCTGCACATGGCAGGGCCTGACCAGTAGGCCCTGCGGCCAAGGCCCAGGCAGACAGGGGCGGGCAGCAGTACTCACGATCTCCCACATGGACTGGGCCGGCATGCAGGAGTCACAGTGAACCAGGGACTCTGTAGACTGCGGGAAGGTGTTGGGAACGCTGTAACTGAAGCACTGTCCTAGGCACGCCCTGCAGGAGGAGAGGTCACTGTGCCTGTGACACCGCGGCGGCAGCGGCGGGGATGGGCTGCCCCGTCTTTTGCCCCTCCCCCCACTGCCCCTGCCCCGCACCTGTTCTGGATGGACTTGGCCTCGCAGCCGCTGTGGCCCACAATCTGGGTGATGTTCTTGGCCTCACACCAGGCGCTCTTGTCCGGGAACAGTGCCAGCTTGTTGATGGGCGGTGGGGCGGCCAGCAGCATTGCGGGGAGGACGGCCCCCACCAGGACCCGAAGCATCGTGCCCGTGGCCTCTAGGGCCCTAGGACTGAGCACAGACTGCAGGTGAGGCCAGTGGGGCCCAGAGCCCCGTGGACAGAGGGGACGGCGGCATGACAAGCACAGGCTCTGACACCGACTGCCTGGGTTCGAACCCTAGCTCTACCGCTTACCAGCAAAGCACAACCTTGGACCAGTTATTTGTCCTTTCTGAACCTCCACAATGGAGCCACTAACATATGCACGTGCCATGGGCGCCAAGAAGGTTACGAGAGCCCCCAGTGGTGAGACTAGCCCATAATGCACGCTCTGCGGTGCTACTCTGCTACCCTACAGCTTTGTAGGGTAGCTTTGAGCTTTGTGCAGCTTTGAGCAAGTTCCTTTCTATGTCTGTGCCTCGGTCCCTTCATCTAAGAAATGGGGATGGCGAGACGGGATGGCAGAGGACTGTGATGCTTCAGGGCCTCTGGCAAACACACAAGCTTGCCCAGGAAGCACAGTACCTGCCCTCAAGGGGCTGGCCACCCAGCACATCTCCTGGGCACACCGCCCACCTGGTGTCAGACACCAGGAAAGCTAACGTCCTCTGTCCAGCACTGTGACTTCTTGGGCCACCTTGGCTGGCTGGGCTTCAGGTGAAAAAGCTAACCCAGGACCAGGCTGCTTCTTTTTTGGATCCCCCACCAGAGCCTCACGCCCTGAGTCTATACATAGTCTCATATACATATACATACACGCCCTGAGTCCATACATCTTATTTATCCCCGATTCCATCCCAACCTCCAAGCAAGACGAGACGGGATGGAAGGAGACGGTAATACCACGACTGGCCGGAAGATGGCGCTGCAGGGCAGCATGTGTCCGAAGGACCGCTCTCAGAGGGGGCTCTCCCAGTGTTCCCCGACTTCAGCCGCCCTAGGCTTTGCCCTCTCCCCCACCTCCAAACGTGTGGAAGAGGGAGGCTTCAAAGCGACTTGGAAATGAGGGCCAGGCCTGCAAGGGGGTGCTCTGGGGACAGGACATGGGAAAGGGTGCTGAATGGGGAGCGGGGAGTCTGCACCTGCTGTACGACCCTGGACACCCAGGCCTCAGTGTCCCCACCTCTAAAATGACTGAGGTGCCCGGGACACTGGTTTCCAAAGCCGGCAGATCATGAGAATCCCGAGTTCCCTAGGGACTTGTCGGGTGAAGTTCCAGGGCACAGCGGGGCTGCGAATTTTCTAGCAAGCTTCCCAGGTGCCTCTGACATGGAGCCAGGCCTGAGAACTGGTCCAGCTCAGTCAGTCCAGGATTCCATGCCTTGGGACGGTCCCAAGTGGGGTCTGGGCATGGCCGAGTCGGGATCAGGGGCCAGGTGCTGTCCCACAGACGCCCAGCACTAGAGTGGGAACATTCCCGTTCTGAACGATTCTACCCTCAGCCGGCCTTCTTGCTGTTGGAGGTGGTGTCGGGGGTCTTGCCTGTTACTCCAGGGAAGACCTAGGTGGGCTGGCTCAGCTGGGCTCTAGGAGAGGGCCCGGGCCCCCTGTAGGGCTGGGACCACCTCCACAGCCCTGTGTTCCCTCCACCCAGAAAGTCCTGCTCAGCCCCTTCTCCCTGCAGGAGGTCTCCAGAAGCAGAGACGAGTCCCATCTCCTTGGGTGACCCCTGGGTCCCAGCCAGCGGGGAGGGGTGAAGCAGGGAGAGCAGCAGGAGGTGAGTCGGGACAGCCTGCCCAGTCCCAAATGCGTTTGTGTCATGACCCTGGCTTTCACCCACGTATTTCCGGAGCCCGTGTTTTCAGTACAACCACATCCTAACAAAATAGAACGGACTTCTTCCTAACTGGCAACCCAACTCATTTTTCAACCAGCAGGGCATCCAGGAGGCTCCCTGGCCCCACCGGGTCCTCTTCCGTGCCTAGGGAATCGGGCTTGGAGTCGGGGTCTGACCACAGCATACCACAAGGAGCCCCGCAGGGACCCCCCTGAGGCCAGAGCTCCCTCAGATACCTCAGGTGGGTCTGGGTACTTTGTCCTCTCCCTGACCCTGTGAGGATTCCTCAGGAAGATCAGGCCGGGCAGGAGGTGACTGGGAGTTGAGGCTGGGATGGTGTGGAAGTAGCCCTGAGCCCCGTGGATCTGCTTTGCAGGTGATGGCGGGGGGGTGGGGGGTAGGGGGGGATGGCAGAGATGGGCCCAGACCAGGCTAAAAGGGAGCAGAGCTGAGACAGGGGTGAGGTTAATAACAAGGCTTATTGAGAGACAGGGTAGTGGTGAGGTTTTAGGGGAATCACGGCCTGGAGCACGGGGACTGGTTATTAGGTTCAGGTTATAGCAAAAAGGGAATCTTGCTCTCCAGGACACAGCTCAGAGCTAATCCAGCAGGGCCCGGAGGGAGAGAATGTGGGGTCCCGTAAGCCAACCTGCAGGTACCCAGGACCTCAGAGAGAGCTGGACCCACTGTCTGCTTACCCAGACTGGCGGCCCTGCTCCCTCCCCAAGCATGACTCCCAGAGTCCCCTGGTTCAAGTCTGGTCTTCCCACCTAGGAGCTGTGTGACTTCCAGAAATAAAGCTCAGCTCTCTGCACCTACTTGCCCCTACCCTAAGATGGGAGTACAGCACCGCTGGGGAGAAGGACTCGGAGGAGGCAGTCAGCGGGTCCCCAGCTCAGGCGGGTCCCCATCCCCTGGGAGAGCGCGGGGAAGGCGGGGCAGGTTTTCTTTTTTTTTTTGGTTTATGCTCAGTTAATTTTCCTAGACAGCAGTGTGACCTTCCTTCCTCAGACAAGAGCCTCATCCGCAGATTCTCATCTCTTCCTCCCTCCCTGAAGGTCATGCCACAAGTCATGGGACTCCTAGAATGCCAGGGTGGGCAGAGGGATTCCCCCAGGCCAACAACCCCCCGCCTCCTTGCTTTGCAAAGGGGGTCGCCCCCAGGTCCCCCAGCAAGTCGGGCCAAACAGTGCCCTTCCTGTGAAGCATGAAATTCCCCACAGTTTAACGTTCAGTCCACTAAGCACTTCCTAGGTAGTGGGGGAGATGGAGGCCAAGGGGAGGGCAGGGGATCTGGGGGCCCAGACCCTATGCCTGATCAGAGCTCAGAGCCTAGAGGGGGAGGTTGAAGGAAATGGGTTTCACGGAAGCAGTTGTTCAGATGGGAAGTCAGGGATGGCTGGGGTGCAGGGAAGGAAAGATTCTTAATTCTGGACTTATTTATTTTAAAGAATTTATTTGAGGGAGAGAGAGAGTGAAAGAGCACAAGCAGAGGAGAGAGGAGAGGGAGAAGCAGAGTCCCCTGCTCAGGCAGGGCTCGATCCCAGGACCCTGAGATCATGACCCGAGCCAAAGGCAGATGCTTAACCAACTGAGCCACCCAGGCACCCCATTAATTCTGGATTTAATTCAGGATTTGCGGTGAGTTACCAATGATGGGGAAAGGAGGGAGCTCCTGGCTGAGGGGACTGCACTCGGAAAAGCGAGGAGAGGGGCTTTATTGCTAGGAGCCCGGCCCATGCCCCGCCTGTCTCAGAGCAAGAGCTGGTGCTAACTGGGCCAGACACTGTTCTGGGTGCTTTTAACCTGCATGCATTTACGCGGTCCTTACAACCACCCGTGAGATAGCTACTACTAGCTCCCCCATTCTATAGAGGAAGAAACTGAGGCATGGGGAGATTAAGAGATTTGCTCAAGCTTACAAGATAAGGACTGACCGACACCAAGACTTGAACATGGACAGTAGCAAGATAAGCACCAGCTACCTTTGCAGACGGGAAGGCTCCCGGAGGATAAATCCAGAGACAGGATGAGGCGTCCAGGGAAGGGTCCGGAGGTGGCAAGAGGCTGGGGCTCCCTGCCCCAACAGGCTGCGTCTCTTATCCTTATTCGCAGTACCTGGGAGCAGAGTTCAATTTCCACTCCTGACTCTATGGCCCATGAGACTGCGCCCCCCACACCCTCACACACACACACCCCCCCCACCGCCACTGACAACAGTGCAGCCAGGGCTGACCCCTGGGTCCTTGGAGCCTCGGGAAAGGTCTGATACAGCCCTGCCTCCGTCGTGGCAAGATTTCAGTGGGGGCATCCTCAGCTCGGGGTGGGTGCCTTCTCACCAGCCCCCCTGCCACTCCTAGATCCAAACCCCCCAGCTCCTCAGAGGCCTTATGCAAACACCAGACACACCTAAGGCTGCCAACAACACAGAAAATTCCCTGGGAGAGAGGAGGGGTCGCTGGCTGACCCAGGCCAGCGCCGTGGAAACTGAGGCACAGACCAAGGAGGTGAGTGTCCAGCTTTCTCATTCCAGAGAAGAGGGCAGTGGACCAACCCAGCAGAGCCGGTGGGGGGCTTTCTCGGGATCCTTCTTTCAAAAGGTCCCTGGGGAGGGGCTGGGGGCGAGGCAGCAAGAACATGCTCCCTGGTTAGGCCTCAGGGTCCTCCCTCTCTGCTTCCACACCGCCCAGAAACCAGCATCTTCCCAGAGATGCTTGCCAAAGCCCACATTCCCCAGGCCCCAGCGCTGCGTATTCTGACCCCACAGGTCCAGGCTGTGGTCTGAGCATCATCGACAACACTCCCACATGATTCTGAGGCCCAGCCAGGTCAGGAGCTATGGCCCCCCAAACTCCCCAGGGAAGGGACCCCCATAACAGCACTGCTGACGGGAGCCACCCACCCTGCTGCCTGGATTCCAGGGCCTGGAATGAAGTGTTCAAGTCACGGGAGGGACCCAGATTTCCAGGGAGCCCTCCAGCCCACCCACACCCACCAAGAACCCTTCGCAAAGCCTATATTGTGTAAGAAGTGAACAGTCAATGCCCATTTCCTCTTCAGGGCAATCTGAATATTCAGGCCACATATGCCAGGATTTTCTTGTTAGAAAGGTCCACTCCCCACCAGTCACATACACGGGCCCCTGGTGTCACTGTTCACAGCTACACAGCCTGGTGTGGAAGCAGGTGAGGCCAGGGCTGGCAAATCCTTGGTGGCAAGGATCTCCCCGACTTCAGCTCCTGCTTCCGTAACCTCTCCTGGGCACCCTTCCCACCTACAGCCCCACCAAGTCGGACGGAGGCTTCCGCCTGTGGGCCCGGCATCCGGGCGACACAGTCACTGACACAGCAAGCCCGTGGTGTGCGTGGTGTGTTGCTCTCAAAGTGATCAGAACAGATGACCCCAGCCCACCCTCTCCCGCCTTCCCTGTCCACATACGCACAGAGCACGCTCTGGGTCCCCCGCCACTGACGGCCACAGACCCAGGTTCACATCCTACCTCTGCCAACTTAAACTTTCTGTCCTCCATTTCCTCATCTGTAAGGTGGGAACACGGTGTGTGCGGAAAGGTCTGCCGAGGGCAGCTGCCACAGGATAAAGCCTCAGTAATGTCACCCCTAGGGCTAGCCTGGGGTCCCCGGACTTTGCCCCCACCCTCTCCCCGCCTCCCACAGGATGCCCTTCGCCCTCCCCTCTCCCTCACCTCCTCCCACCAGATCCTCAGCGGGTCCTGAAAATAACCAAATCCGGGGTTGCAGCGGCCCTGATGAGAGTGGATTTAGGGGAAACTCAACCCTAGGAGATGATGGCTCAGAAAAGGTTTTATAAACTGTTGAGTGCTGCCTCCCACACAGACTGGCCAGGGTGGGAGCTGAGAGTAACAACCCCTCAGACTCTCACTCTGGGGCCACTGACTGACGGGACAGGGTCTTGGAGAGATCAGCCCCCTTGGACCCACCCAGGAGAAAACAGGCTGGGCCTGGCTGCCAGGCTGTCCCCACAGCGGGTGCGGAGGGCGTGGCCTCTGTGGCTGCGGGCCTCAGGCTTGGGCTCAGCCAGGGTGGGGCAGTCCCTGCAGGTCTTGGAATGAGCGCAGGGACTTCCTTGAATGGTGCAGCTGGAAAGGTCGCTCTGGGACTCCGGCCAAGAGGTGTCAGACCCCAGCCCCACTCCTCTCAGTAGGCTCTATTGGGCTCGCTCTGGGGTCCAAGGGCAAGTTCAGGCCCAAGCCCATCCACTGACTCACTGTGTCCCCGGGCGCGGTAAAGTCTAAGAGTTACAGACAGAGCCCCTGAACGTTTGCATTGCCTCCCCGAGCACCACATTTGTCCTCTCCCGAAGAGCAAGCATGGCCTGGGAAGGTCCATTTAAGCGGATTCCCTCAAGTGCAGTCTGGCTCCAGCATGTTGCTTAAGGCCACTGTGATTCCATGACCCCAGACTCACCACAGGGTGGCTTCCTTCCTCCCCTCGGCCCTAGGCAGCACCCGGGGGGGGTGGACGCCCAGAGCCAGACCCATGCTCCCAAGGTCTGCCCGCCTCTGCCAAGCAGGTCCTGCTTCCGGGCCACAGCAAACCCCCCCCACCCCACCCCCACCCCGTCCCGCGCCACAGCTCTCCCACCTGCAGACCCTCCTACCCACAGACCCCAAACTGTCTCCAAAACACATCTATGCGAATGAGCTGCTGCAGGGCCCGCTGCACATCTGCTCAGCAGAAGTCCCACTGCAGACCTCACCGGCATCCCTGCCCACTCTGCAGCCTCCGACCCTTGGGGCTGGGGGTGGGGAGAAAGAGCCAAACTCAGTTCTGAAATCTCACTTGAAAAGAATGAGGATATACCCGTGGCTAATGCAGACCACCTACTCCCCCCATCCACCCCTCCCCGGGCGCAGGCCCAGGAAAAAGAGGTCCAGCTTGCGGGGGGGGGGGGGGGGGGGGGGGGGCAAGGGTCACCAAGGAAATGCTCCAGTCTTGCCTTTTCTTTGGCCCCATCTAAAGGCAAAACCACACCCAAGCAGTCCCTGCATCTGGGGGAGTTTCTGGAGACTGGGGGTTTCCACAGTAACAAAGGGTGAGGGGCTCCTTGTTGACAAATTGCTTCCCACTCCTCTCCCGAGCCAGCGCCCAGCCTTTGGCCTCCAGCCCTGACCTCTGTTTTCCTGGGGTTCCCGTAGTTACGGGCTGGTGTCCTCCAGCTGGGCGAGGGCCTCAGAAAGCCTGAAAATGTGCCCTTCTCCCCTGATGTCTGCCAACCCCCTGGCCAGGCCAAGGCGGGCAGCTGCCCCCTCTACAGCGGCTTGTAAAAGATCAGGATCGCCCCGCCCAGGGAGCAGGCGGGCAGGTGGCCGGCAGCGGGGCCCCGCTGTCCGGGCCGCCTCGCGGGGGTGGAATTCTTAAGAAAACTGAGCCCCCTGAGCCCCCGGAAAGGCTGGCTCCCTCTGCCCCAGACTCAGTTCCAGGGGGATGACCCAGGCCAGGCCCCGGGGGCAGGCGGAAGGTAGGGGGAGGGTTTCGCGTCTTTTACCCGGTCTAGGAAACTATTCATGAGCCCCACTGGGGGGGCTCGTGCCTCTGACACTGGGGGACTGTCTGAATTTGAGGGTGGGGGGTCAGGGGGATGCACAGACACAAAGGGACCCCCTCCCAGAGGGGCAGGACGGAGAGACAGACAGAACATAAAGGCATAAACCCAGGGAGGCTGAACACGAAGGCAGAAGGAGAGAAGAAACAGAAAGAAAGGGACCGGGCAGAGAGGGGGACGGAAACAGAGAGACGAGAGACACGGGCAGTCGGATGGGGAGACAGAAAGACGGAGCGAGACAAAAAGGAGGCAGAAACGTACCGGAGCGGAGCGGCTCGCGGCGCGGCGAGGCCCGGGCAGAGCCGGGGAGACGCGCGAGCCCCGCGGCCGAGCTCCGGCCGCTGCCCCGGCGCCCGCGCGGCCCGACCCGCCCTCGACCCGCCCGGCGTGCGCTCGCCACGCACCTCCCTCCCTTCCTCTCCCGGCCGCCGAAACTCTCACCAAGCGATGGAAACCCCCCGGCGAGTCCCGGGACGGGCTCGGAGCGCAGCGGTGCCCCCAGCCACCCCGTGCCGCGCCCACGTCCCCAGCCCCGGCGTCCGGAGGCGCCTCCGCACCGTGTCCCGGAGCCGCCGGGCGGGCCGGGGGCGCGGCGCTGCCCCTGCGGCCGAAGCCTCTGGAAGCCGGGCGCCCGCGTGCCGGCCCGGGCGGGACTTACCGCGCGCGGCGGCGGCGAGGAGCGCGGCGCGCCCGCCGGTTCCCGCGGAGCTGTCTGCGGGCCGCGGGGAGCGGCAGGCCCGGCGCCCCCGGGAGGCTCGGGAGGCGGCCGGCAGGGCTGGCGGCGGCCCCGCGAGGCTCGGCTGGGCTGGGCTGCGCTGCGCGCCGTCTGCGGCCCCGGGCGGGCGCGCGGTGCGGGGGAGCGGCGAGCCGAGCGGCTCCGACGTCAGGGGTGTCTCCGCTCCAAATAGGGAGCGAGGGCGGGGGCAGCGGAGGGAGGGACGCGAAAAAGAAAGAGCGGGCGGGCGCGCACGGCCGCTCCCTCCGGGCTCGCGGGAGGGGGCGCCCCGGCCGCCCGGCCCGGCCCTTCTCGCCGCCTGGGAACCTCGGGCCGGCCTGCGCCGCGATCCGACGGCGCGGCGGAGCTGCGGGGCCGCCCCGGCCGGCGCCTCCGGGCAGCGGGCAGAGAGCCCGGCGCCCCGACCCCTTCTCAAGCGCCCTCCGCCGGCTTTCTCTGCGCGCTCAACTTCCCTCCGCCTAACTTTTCCCGACCCTGGCCAGGCCTCGGGGTGACAAAGATGGAGGTCTTCCCTTTTGCGGGGACCCGGGCGTTGCGGTCTGACTCCGAGGCTGGGCGCTCCAGTCCACCGAGTCCCAGCACCCGGCGACCGTCCCGGCTCTGCAGCCCCGCGGGGCGCCCCACCTATCGGCTCTCGGGCACGACCCGGGTCAGGTCCGGCTCTGGGAACCCCGCTGCCCCTCGCCCTCCGCCCAGCCTCCTCTCAGCGCAGGCACCGGTGTGGGCATCCGGAGAAGGGGGTGAGAGCCCCGGAAGGACTCTACAGAACGAGAACGCCGACCAACGACTCGCTTCTCCGGCTCCCGGGAAGGGCAGGCCCGGCGCCCAGCGTCGCCTCGGCCGTCCAACTCATCAGCCCGCACTTGGGTGGGGGGCGGCTGTGCCCCCTCTGTTCCGTGTGCTCTCGGGGGAACGAGGAAACAGCTTTGCTCCTGGAGAGTGGTAGCCCAGGACACAATCGGGGGACCTGCAGATCTTGCTTTCTATCAGAGTTGTGCGTGTCCGTCTATTTTACCCTAGACCAGTAGT